>CM052156.1:518175-552344 GCA_028455555.1 Augochlorella aurata | reverse complement strand
TCTCAATAATAAACTACTGACGTCACAAAAAGTCAAATTCATTTTGTACATGTTGTTACCTAAAATTGCAACGCAGTAACAGTATTTATTTATTTAGAAAATCTCAGAAGAGATTTACGTATGAATTTGTCGATAATATTTTCTAGCAAGATGAAATACAAGGTAGTGAAAACATGAAAGAATTCCGAGGCGTTGCTGTATTATGTTCAATTTAGTAAAATTATTCAGACGAGAAACCTCTATTTCATTTTTCATCTGTGTTCTGCAACCGAGGCAGACCATTCTTATTTTGCATAAAGATCCGCAGCCTAGTTAGAAAAATGAAAACCGTTGATGAACGAAACGCTGGTAACGAAGAACGTGTTAATGAAACCGAAACTAGAAAGCTAAAATTTATCATAATGAATGGTATTTGAATTCTTCTGGCTGAAGGCTAATAAAGTCTAAATTCATTAAGATTATAAATCATTGAGGTTGTTTTAGTAGAATTTAGAATACTTTACTTTAGTAGAAATAGAATACTTTACTTTAGTAGAAATAGAATACTTCAATTTAGTACAAGTTTAATATCATTTTATTAGAATTATAATTCTTCGCACTATTAGAATTAGAATATTTCAATTTACTGGAATTATGGTATTTCAGTTTATTGGAATTAGAATACTTCACTTTATTCGTATTAGAATAATGTAATTGATTAGAATTATAACAGTTTACTTGATTAAAATTAAAATAGTTCGTGTAATTAGAATGGGAATACTTCACTTCATAAGAATAAAAATAGTTCATTTAACTAGAATAAAGATAGTTCACTTAACTAAAATAAAAATACTTCACTTAATTAAAATAAAAATAAAAACTAAATAAGAATAAAAACACTTCACTTCATTAGAATTAAAATAGATCATTTCATTGGAATTAAAATAATTCACCCTATTAGAATATGCCACACCAAAAACGAATTTCTAAACCTAGTCAAAGATTAGCATGACTCACAGGTTGATTGTGTCTCTTTATCCACCGACCCTAACGGAATATAGGAAAATGTCGACGTTAAAAAGTAGGTAGTCGAATAACAATATTTATACTCTGGGTCCAAAGTGACCCGAACGGTCCGAGCGTTGCAAGCAACGGTCGTGGCAACTTTCTCAAAAAATACCGCAACGTGTAACAACAGCAGTGCAGATTCACGTTCACGAAAATATCTCCGAGCAAAGGAAGGTCATCTTTTGTAAAGGTAGGAACGGAGCAGAAGCCCCTATCCGTTCGCTCCACGACCCTTTTGTCCGGCAAGTTTCTTTTCAGGAATATGAGAAATTCAGTAACGTTCCGCCACCGTAAAAACTCACTCGACCGATGGTCCCTACGGTTAGTGTTACAGTTTGGTTAATGCATTTCACCTTAGAAACGTCAACCGGTTTAACGTATGTCTTGTAATTATGGTTTCTGTGAGAAAACGTTACACCGGCTCCCTAAACATCGCACGCAGGCGTATTAGTTCTGAAAGCGGACACACGAGCACTTCCTCTACACCTTCGTGCCTCCTGTCATCCCATTACTCTGCCTTCGTTACTTCGTAAACTAGAGGAAAGACGGCGATTATTATTAGGCTGCGGATTTTATGCATTTATGGCAGAAATTGTTGGATGAAATATCAAATTGCGAAAAGATCGAAAGATATTAAGAATGTTGGTGTACTCGACTTATTAAAATTATTTCTGGCAGAACAATTATACTTGGCTTTTGCGTTCTGTAAATGATGCAAATATTTTTTATTTTGCATAAAGATCAGCACTCTAGTAATTTTGCAACAGCACTGGACCGTTCAATATTTCTACTGTTGCAAATTCTGCAAATTTTTGGTCGCGAATGTATAAAATTCTCTTGTAAATAGCCTTTCTCCAGAGAAATTATCAATTATTATTATTGTTTTACTTAGTGGTATATATTATGCTGTCCAGAATGTCTAATGTCAATATATGAAGTTAATGATCACTGAGACTGCAGGTTTTATACATTTGTGAGACAAATTTTTAAATCGAGTACAAAGTGGTAAAAACACTAAATAATCTCAAAACCACTGCTGCATATCTTTGTTGCATATGTATGTGACAACGAAATACATGTGTCGGTCGATAAGGTACGATCAAATAGGTAATAGATAATAAGCATTACTAATTAGTATACATATAGCTTTACGACGGTAGTTACTGTCTGCATGATGACTATACTAGCCAATGAGATTTTAGATCTAAAAAAGTATTTAAAGTATAAAGTCCTGTCCTAGTGGGATCAATCATATTTTAATCAACAATAAAAGTATATAAAAGAGCAATCCACTGTGCAACAATATAAATTATAACAATCTTCAACCCAATAAAATAATGAAAAAAAGAAATGTCTATGTAGCTTCTCCATCTTGTAATGCTCACAATTCCTATTTAATACAAAAACAAGTAGATCAAATTAAAAACGATAAAAACATTAAAATAATTCCAAAATAATGTTGCAATATTTCAGATTTATTGAAACTGTTAAAGAACGAAATCGATGACACTATGTGCAGCTCCTCAAAACTTACTTAAGTAATTTATTTTAAAATAAACACTGAAACATATTGTATATTCAATAATTTTTAATTTTACTTTTTCCCTCAATCTTTATTCAAATTTAAATCGTTTACTTTAAAATAAACAATAAAGCATATTCCAAATTTAATAAGTTAAATTGTTAAATGAGATAAAAACAGATGAAATATTTTGTAATAATATTCAAAACAACATTAAAACAAATTTAAAATACTGTCTCATTATTAACGTCGCCTTAAAACGACGAATGAATTGAGTGAAATTGAATGAATGAATAAGTATCTGTGAATCAATGCAGACAATTTCTATTTTATATAAAAATAGAACAGATCGAATAAAAAACATTGGAATAGCTTAAAAATAGCATTGTGTTATTTTCAACTGATTAAAATTGATTAAAAAAATCCGCAGTCTACTGATTCCAAATCAGCTATGTAAATCTTTAAGCAATTGTCATCTCCAGGCGCTGACGATCAGAAATTCTCCCAGGGCAAGCATTAAAAATACAAGAAACAATTAAAATGCATATTCTAGTATAACAAGTACGCCGGAACAAGCTGTTGACAACGAGCTATGCAAATCATTAGCAGCAAAAGTTGAAAATGTGTGCAAGGTGCAGGAACAACGACGCCCTTCGAGTTCTACCAGCGTCTCTCTCCCTCTCCCTCTCTCTCTCTCTCTCTCTCTCTCGAAAATATGGGAAATTCAGAGCAGTGAAAAAGGGGACACGAAACAATAAATGCCGAAGCATACGGCCGAGAATAAAGAATGTTCACCTATTCTTTCCTCCTTCTCTGTGCTCCGAGCCCCTTTCTTTCTTTTTTTATTTCCTCCTACCAGCATTCCCGATATCGCCCTCGTCCTCGTTTTTCCACTTTATTCAATTTCATTTCTCCCCGGCATTGTTTTTCGCCTGTCCTTATGGGTCACTCGACCGTCTATCTCCCTTAATCACTTGAGCGTAGCCGCAACACCCCTCCCTCCCTCCTCTTCCGCCTAACCCCTGGCTTTTCCCCCTGCCCACCCTTCGTCACGGTCTTTCACGCAGTTGGTTCTCGTCCCAACGTAAATCCGACGCAACAGGTTCCTGCGCGTTGCCGATGCCGTGGCCTGCCTCTACCAACGCCGCTTTTTGTCAACGCTGCCGCATAGGGTAGAGGTCCCAGTCACCGACACATCGGCGGTAATTGGAGGAGTGTTTGTGAAAGACAAGTGGCGAAACTGAAAAATGTTATTTTTCTTCTTAAAATATTCTATGTCTGTATACCATTTAGGTATAGTATCTTTTTATAAATAATTATGATTAACGCTAATAGATGATATTGAACTTTGAACATCACATTGGAAAATATATTTTCTATACTTCGATATCCTTAGTAATTTTTATCCTTTAATAATTCAGATTTAAAGAATCGCTACCTTCGGTTCTTTCTACAATTAGAATGCAACACAAACAGGCTTTTCTCTACAATGTCAACCAGAATTTTTGCTAAAGTTTATTGGCAAAGCTGGTATTAAAAATATATCCGAAATTTCGATACATTTTCCAAACCATTGTCATTGGCTGAATAATTTGATTTTTACATATTATATACAGTACTATACTGTCTCCAAAACTGACAAGTCGTTTTTTTAAAACATATTGGCAATTTACCCTGTAATAGTCGCCACAATTTTTCAAGCATTTACAAATAACGCAACAGCATTTTGGAGCTATAAGTGTTTCTACAGCTTTGTATTCGAATTGAATGTATTTTCATACGAAATGAAAATTATCTAATTATACAAGAGCTTCATAAATATTTAATTAATTTCTGAATCATTTTAATGAGACATTTCCTTGCATGAACATCCATCTTACAAACATAATTGAATGTTATTTTAAAACATTAGTATTTATGATTCTTTGCATAAAAACCTACTTTGAAAATATAAATGGGTGTAAGTTAATTTAAATCAGCACATTATCTCTTTCGCGAAAAATGATACGAATTTATAATTGAAAATGTTAGAACAGTTGAAAATTTCATCAAAAATGATAAAAACCGATAATAATTGGAGCCGGAATTACATTATTTCAAATACAACTTTCTTGGAAATTATTTAAGAAACAATTACAGAATTTCTCTTAGTCATAACTGAGTCGTTACTATTTAAGACTCACTGTATACAAATTTTGAAACAATATATTGATGTGACAATCTTCAAAGAATAAATGTTTATACCGGTTTCACATTTTAAGAAGAAGCAGATACTAATTTAACAGTGGGTTCGCTAATAGTTTAATTTCCGATTATTCAGATTGCAAAGATTATTATTAGTTAAAAATCAGAATAATGTCATATTGCTATTTGTAGAAACTAATATAAAATCCTGCTTTCAATGCTTCGCAAATCTAACGTTAAAGCAACCGACTTCCCAAAACTCGTTGACGTACTATATCCCAGAGATAAAATGATTACGTTTGTTTACGTAGAAGCCGGCGAAAAAAAACATGATCCATCGAGCGGTCGCGGCGACCGACGATCAAAAATATCGAGTCGAAAAAATTCAGCCTGACTCCAAAGTCCAAATTTCGAGTGGCGCCTTAGACGGTGATCGGCCACGAAAGTCGAAAGCCTTTCTCTATCGAACGAGTTTCGAAATCGCCGAGGTGAAATTGCCGAGGAAAGTTACGAGCTGGTGTAGCTGAAAAGGAAAGAAGGGAAAAAGTCACAATAAAACTCGGAACGTCTCGCGTTCGTCGGCCGCGAGCGCGAGCGCGACCCGAACAATGAAGACCGTGGTCTCGGTTAGTCGTTGTTTTATCATGTTCAACCGCCACGAAATAATTAGGCTCGTCCCCGTGGTTTTCGTTTACGATTACGGGTTCGAACCCGTGACCGTGTCTACGATTCGAAGCAACTATAGGCCCGCGACGTGCCTTGTCGCTCGAATAATCGTTTGTAAGGGGCAATCGTGACCAAAGTATGCTAGTTAAGTCGAGACTTGGCTGCGGATAAATGAATGGAGACTCGATTCACCAAGGAAACAATTTATAGAACGATTCAGGTATTTTTACTCGAGGACGCGCGCCCACGTGCCTAGACCACGCTTCCCGTTTCCATGGATTACAAGCAATTTCGGTGCTTTCGAGGCGGACTGTACATCTGGTCACGTTTCTACGCCATTGATCCTTTTGCACGAGTTAGAAACGATTTAGCAACGATAACGTTTCAAAGGAGAATTATTAAGAGGATTTAAGGGACGATTTATTAGTTAGACTTTCCGCCATTTTTATTCTAACGTATGCTTTGATTCATTGCTATGAACACGACGTGAAATTCCTATTGGACAGTCCTACATTGAATCGTTGTATTAGAAAGTCACTTGAAAAGTTATATTAAAAAATCGCTTTAAAAAGTTGCACTGAAAAATCAATTCGAAAAGTTATACTAAAAACAGTCACACCAAAAAGTTCATACAAAAACAGTCGCACTATAAAGTGTATTATTATTGATAGTCATCGAATCACATCGAAAAGTCAAATTCAAAATTCACACTGGAAAAATTGAATTACAAAAGCATACCAATAACGTCAAAACATTGATTCTAAAAAAGTCAAACTGAAAATATTCATACTAAAATGTCACATTGAAAAATGACATGAAAAAGCATGCGGGAAGAATCGCATCGAAACGATCGCTTGACGGTATTTTGGGAAAAAATTATTTAGTTGATCCATTTGTACGTATATATTATATGTATATTCCTCGAGATTTAAATAAGCATCGCGGTCGAAAGGATATAACGCATACGAACGAGCATAGGAACGTCTACAAAATTGTTTTCCGGTTTCTCGTGGTACACAACAAAGGCATTTGTATTCAAATTAGAATATATCACAGGGTATGATACAATTTTATTCCGACGTTGCCTCGGAGAGATCTGCGGAACGACGGAAGTGCTATTTCGACGCTGTTTTCCGAAACGCGTTAGACGTCGTGAGATATCGCGATATCATCGCGCGTTAACAAATATGTACAAACATCATCTGCAGAACCTAGTTGCGGACTCTCTCGTACAGTCTAGAATATTCCGAGTCGCATCGTGTTAGCGTAACAGAACTTCCGCGTTCAAACTAGATTACGTGAACTAGAACCATGCTTAAACGCAGTTTCGTTGAAACTGTGCAAACGTAGGATACACAAGAAAATTAAAGAGTTTCGCTGAATGCGCAGTCTTTTATGTAACGTGCGATACGCTCATCTTATTCTCTGCTAGGAATAAGATTGATATTTAGCAAGACGTGGAAGCGTTTTAAGTAGTTATGAAAATATACAAAAATTGATGTTCTATTATCGAATATCAATATGACAAACAGATTTGTCATAAACGAATTTATGAGTGACTGTGCACACGTGTCATCTGTAAAATTTGAACTGTCTCTGACGTATTTACATTCTTCATTTGCAAGAGATGCAATATCAGGCATAATTTGAGTGAAAATATGCACACTGTAATTCATAATACATACAAATATCAAGAATGCATTTGTTATTGCATTTGGAAAATTTGTTCCTCCACATATAGCTCGACCAATTCACAATGTATCGTTTTCAATAAAATTATAAAATTCTGTAACATTAGAATCAATTGTTTCATTTAAAATTAGATTTAGGTAGCACTAAAAATCAGCTGTTTCATATTAGTTTATGAAAGTAACAATGAAACATTTACTCCGATTTTTAACGACTGCTATTATAAGATTTGTCACATGTAACACATGTATATATTGAATAAGTAACTAAATGTATCTTTACGATCTCAATAATCGTGAATTGAAAAATTAGTAATTATTTTGACGTAAACCTAGCCTTAAATATAATATACTGAAAGATTTTATGAAATAAATGTATAAAATAGCATAAACATTGGTGCTCGATAACCTATCAAATGTTAAATATAAATATTCTCACAGGTTATTTCCTAATCTATGTTACGTAGCTACATTTGAACTAATTGTTTACCACTGTACGGGCGCGAATATCTCTTTACAAGCACGAGTAACACGAATTTCATTGATACATTTGAGATACTAGTTTACCCAGTACCGACTGCCACGGGTGCAGAGGGTCGGATATACAACGAGCATAATATTTTACTGGACACGAGCAATTCGCTAAATATTCAAGCTAGACGTCTGGGAACGTAACGGCCGTGTTGCGGTATCGGCGAAACCGCAACGCATTTTTCACGCGAAAGAATCGCGATCGCGGATTCGAGAAGCGAGTGCTGCGAACGGCGCGCAACGGAAAAACACGAAACGAAAACACGTCGAACGTCGTCGGTACGAGGTTCAGCCCGAGGCGGCGAACAGGTCATCGCAAGTTCGAGCGAATCACCGAGCACGAATACATAATAACAATATCGTTCGGCGAACAACCGACAATCGATTCGGCTCGCACGGAATTGAGAACACACACGACGTTCGATTGCCATAACAGATGATTATGTGTTTAGTATAGCCATCGAAGGAACACAATTCTAGCGGAACACCGTCTGCACGAGTTTTCCCAATCGACGGCGACAACAACAATAAACACGACCTCTGACGTTCACGGAAAGAAAAAGGGCCCGGTTTCGAATTTGTTTTCATACCAATACGCGCGCAGCCGTTCCAAACTTTCACTTCTGTCGACAATAATAACAGCACGGAAAATATTACGAGAGAACCGATGACATTAACTATTGATCGATCGTTGACAAAGGTACGGCTATCGGATTAGATAAGACCGACCGTTTTCGCGGTGATAATTTTTTTAACAATTACGTGGCAGATTTCGTTCGGTACGACACGGAGCAAACGTAACAGAACGCGAAGCACCGCCGTTGCAAGAACGTTTGCGCCACGGTACCACCGAGTACCAGCGAGTCACAACCGCCACGAGAGAATTCAACCAAAGAGAATTTCTTGGCGAGAGAGGTTCGCGCCGCCGGTTTCACCATAGCATTATCACTGGCGATTCTCGATTCTTCGAAAGAGCCGGAGAAACGGTCCCCGCGATATCGTAATCTTACGAACGAAAGTGATCGCCGGAGTAGCGCGGATCGAGTACCGTTGATCGACCGTTTCGGCATCGAATCGACGGCACGACGACGTAGACTCGCGGTTTCTTCGAGTTTGGACGACATTGACGGGCTCGCGAAAGAAAAGGAGACAAATAAAGGCGTTTCGAGAGACAAAGCGGTTGACGCGATGGTGAAAGAAAAAGTCTTACCTTGAAAAGATGCTCGCTACACTCGAACATTGGTGTGCTCATGACGGCGGTCGACATGTTCCCTCGGTGTCGCACAAAAAATATATATGTAATATATATATATATATATAAATATATATGAAACACTGGAGTAGCTTAGGCGTAATATATCTTCTCGCGATCCGGTCGTGGCTAGACTTCTTCCTTATCGAGATCAGGGCGACGTGCGAGCCGTTGTGCCAGCGCGAAATGGAAAACCGCGGGATCGAAACTTTTCCTCGTGGAAACACAAAAACTGCCACTCCGTGATACAATTCGCTCGTTGATTTACATTGGAAGCACACCCGTGTCGATACTCTCGATCCGCGACGGAGAGACCAGCGAGAACCCGAGCCGGATTTTGTCACGGTAGCGGAAAACGACTCGGAACGATCGGCGAGCGTCTCCTCTCTCGCGTCGACTATACGGTGCAGGAGAACCACGGTCCGTTGCTCCTCTCTCGGTTTCGAGGTTCTTTGCTCGGTGCGGCAGTCACGTGTCGAGGTCGGGATACCACCGTGAAAAACGAGAAACGATACTCTGTTTTCTGTCTAGTAACGGCGACCGATGACAATGGATCGTATGTACTACGTGCTTCGAGATAACTTGCCACTCGTTTTCGTATTGCGGGTGAATCGCGGTTCCCTTGGAGGGGAAATTTGAAAGCTCCCTTTCGGATCTTTCTTTTCCTTCTCGAGAGATACAGCTCGCAGGGGCTCCGAATGCGAACTGAGGATGCGTGGATCCGCGCGGCGGCCCGTGAGCACGAAAGGCGGCACCGCGCGGCCGGCCAATCACGGCGCGCCTCGCTGCCTCCTCGACCCCCACCGCTGAATCGCTGCTTCAGATCGGACTTGGCAACCGCGCCGGGTCGTCCGGCCAATCGTACAAGACGTCTGTCTCTCTCTTGTTAGACCGGTACCGGCAACCCCTTGGTCCGCGAAAATTTCAAATGATTCCTCTGTGCCTCTTCACCCCGATGCGGTCCCTCTTATTGGCGGAGATACGATTGGGGTGGTTTCCTGGTCCACAATAACATGGCCGTTTTTATCGGGGACCATACCACTCCTGATCAATGCGAACAAAGTGAGCAACAGTGTTACTTGATTTTTATTTTGTTTATTCAGTTCTATCTATTTTGTTTTATTTATTTATTTCTATCCATTTAGTTTTATTTATTTAGTTCTATCCATTTAGTTTTATTTATTTAGTTCTATCCGTTTAGTTTTATTTATTTAGTTTTATCCATTTAGTTCTATCTATTTAGTTTTATCCATTTAGTTTTATTTATTTAGTTCTAACCATTTAGTTTTATTTATTCAGTTCTATCCATTTAGTTTTATTTATTCAGTTCTATCCATTTAGTTTTATTCATTTACTTTCAACTCTTAACAGGACGATCGTGGTCACGGCGATGTCACGCAACTTTAAACAATTCATTGTTAATATACATTATGGTAATTATCTAAAAATTCATGTGATCCTCTATTAATTCACCCAGTTTGCAATGTTTCAATGTAAATTGATTTGCACTTACGAATTTGGAAGTATGATATATTTACTGAAACAATAACTGGCAATGATTGTCATATCTTGGTAAAAATGTTTGTAATGGAAATATTGGAAATGATTATTGCGACATTCCTGTTTGTATGAAATAGTATTTCACGATTTATTGGAAGTTTATGTTGCAGTGTGGAAAGTTACTAAATGAAATAATATTTTCTTAAGATGCACTGGAAATAATTATTTCATTATTTGAATTAGTATTTCATTTTCTATTAATTGTTTGACATTCTGTTCGTTACGATTAATATTTGTAAGAGAAAACAAACTTACTAAAAATGCGCCTTGTATAGTTCTCTTAATTAATTAATGTAATTGCAATATTTAACATCTGTTTGCTTTTAATAATACATATTATGTCAATAATACATGTCAAGATATACTCGCAGTTGCTTGATCGGAAAAATTTCATTTTTCATTTTTCGCACAACAAAAAAAATATTTACTTCAATGAAGTATCTCAGGATCGTATTTAAAATATATAATTTAAATACTTATTATATATTTATAAAATCAGTCAACTATTGCAACTAGTATTTCATCGAATAGAGAAATAAATTTTCTTATTTCACATGAAGCATTATTAAGTCATTAAATATGAACTGCATGCTTTATTGCACAATCTTGCTGTAAAACCATTGCATTTCATAGTTAATGATCTAATGACACGGTTGTGAGAGATAGTATTTACAAATATTTGTATTTCTCAGTGGAAATATTTTTACACAGGTCTGGTAATTGGCATTCCGATTAAGAGTTAAATAGACTGCGGATTTCATGCATTTATGACAGAAACGAGCTGCTCGAATGCGAAACATTAAAGGCAGTGCAAGAATTTATGGATATTGTTACGTTAAAGATTTGTGATGTGAATATAACGCGCCAATAATTTCGCGATCATCGTTTTCATACAACGCGATTTCTCGTACGTCGCGTTTTAGAATAAAATTAGAGTATATAAAGACGAAGAGATAATTACACTGAAAAGAAGTTAGAACATAAATTTAAGCAATCCGAACAGTGATTAACTGTCATCATCACAACAGCGCCTTTCCGGTTTCGCTTAACTAATTATAACTATTAGGGGTAGCCATGAGTAATGGGGTTTTCTTTTAACCCATTACCCGACGCAATTAAAAAATCGTTAAAATTATAAAAATATCTGCATAGGGCTTTTATTTTAAGCTTACTTAAACTGAATTTACCACTGTTATTATTTACATTCAAATTTTGAAAATATTTCCCGCCTAATGTTATAAATTTCAATGTTCATATTTATCCTAAAAATGGACAATAGCAGGTATTGGGTTAAATTGAATAAACGTTGTCACGTTGTTTGCGTTCACGATTTATTGATAGAAAGATAGAAAATTGAAGACCAAACTGTGGGTAAGGTACACATTGGACATTTGATGATCTTTGAGTTTCGCAAAGGTAAGATTGGTACTGGTGCCACAAGTGCCATTTATTTTGTATATACAGCATAAAAATTGCTATTTTCGCCGTTTTTAATTGTTTAGAGCTCGTAACAACGATAACCGATTTCGACGAAATGTTTAGCACGCATATCAGTTACCGAGGTCTACGAAAATGAAATGTTTAAAGTTTAACCATTCACTCAAATAAAAAAGTTGAAAAAAATGAGTTTTTTTGCCATTTTAACGAAATTGAATTTTTGCAAAAATATTTTTGCTGGCTGTTTAATAAATTAGATTACATTATAATAAACTGTTTTCGTGACCGACTGTATGTCGTAGTGTTTTGGATATCAAAAAGTGTCAGCAATGATTTAAACATTTTTTAAATAGCAATTTCGAAACTGAAAGATCCATTGAATTCGACAAGGGTTCGGTGTTGGCTGAGATACATTTATTCAAGAAATTGTTAATGAAATAAGAAATGAATTTTATTCACTAATTCGCACGAAACAACAATGGTTGACACCACGAAAGATGATCTTCACTGGTAGCAAAATGACATTATTTATGGGTACCTCTAATGCATAACAAATTTGTTCAATTAATTATTTTCTTGAATTTATATGGGCCAAACTGACTTGTTCATACACGATAGCAATATTATTGGTGCTATAAGGGGGACATTTTCGTGTGCCACGATTTCTTGTAACACGAATTCGTCCAACATGTAAATACGATTATTAACAATTACGTTAAATTAAAGTTGAAATTAACGTAAATTAAGTTACGTAAATTAAGAATTACGTTATTACAATTATTAGAAGAGGAAACACATTTTTATCCAAGTTCTGTTTGGTACAATCAATGCAGAAAGTTGTCGATTTTCCAAGTATTTATTAGTAAGGCAAATTCTGCTTTGGTGACTCACAATTAGACTACGGGTTCTATGCATTTATGGAAAACATTGGTCGATCAAATAAGATAAAGCGAATATATGAAGACTTCCAAACAGCACTAGATACATATAATCAACTTATTGAATTTATTGAGAGAGGAAATGTATTTATATTTAACTCTTATCCACTGTTATTAATACAGACAATTTTTATTTTGCATACACATCTACAATTTACTTATTATAGATACCAGTAGACTGCGTATCTTTATGCAAAATAGGAATTTGATACATCAGTTGCAAGAAGCAGGTGTTACGTAGAAATGTTTTTCTTTCTGCAATATACAGGGTGTCCCAGCATCAAGCGATTCTTCACGAAGAAACAAATCAAAAATAAGAAATAAAATTTTTTCTTTTGAGACTTCCTCATCAAGAAAATCGACTTCAAATATCCAAACATGAGTTTTTTATTTATTTTGTCATTCCAAGCAGTAGCAAAATTTAAAAAAAGCATTCTAGTTATGGTCTAGCAAACTGGTCCCTCTATCGTCCAAAAAAAATTCAAGTCAATCAGTCCAGTTTTAAAAATGTTTCTCGGTTGTAAAAGGCTTCCGAATATTTTTGTTAGATGCTGTTACTATAGTTTGGAATAGTTTAGGTCAGGGCTCGGAATTAACCAACACGCAACACGAGGATCGCGGGCGCTACGCCTCCTAACTCCCGTAACACGTCTCGCTCCTCGTGGTTGTCTCTTTCGGCTCGGAGCACCTCAGGTACGTGTGCCTGTTACTGTGTGTGTGTGTGTGTGTGTGTGTGTGTGTGTGTGTGTGTGTGTGTGTGCGCAGCATTTAGGATAGCACCGGGGAGTAAGACGTGCGACGGTATTCAGGAGGCGTAGCCCTCGCGATCTTCATTTTGCGTGCCGGTTAATTCCGAGCCCTAGTCTAGATGGATGGATCTCGATAGAAGTCATATGTCACTTATAAATAATACTAATATAAACAGTATAGTGAAGTACTGTGTTACTCATTTCTGTCTACGAATTTAAATGAAAATAGTAAATGTAATGTAGTTGTAAATTTACTTTATTAACGTGAAAATCGTTGGAAATGCTGTATATTCAAAGTCGATTTTCGCGACAACGACGCCTCAATTAAAGAAACTTTGTTCCTTATTTTCGATTTGTTTTTTCAAGTACTATCGCCCCCTTTTAAGTAATATAGCTATTTTTATTAGCAATCAGAATAGGGTTTCTCTCAACAGCTACGTTTATGAGTCGATAAAAGTTAGATATATATTGTTGAAAATTCATTTTCTTTGATTATGTTATTTGCACTCTTGTATTAAGTATAAAATTCAATTCCTCTTATTGGTAACTTTTATGATCAACTCAATTAAATTTTCTCCATCTATAATCGTTACTATGCATGCAATTTTATGAACAATTAAAATAAATCTTTTCCTTTTCTAACTGATACGAATGACCGAAAATAAGCGGTGATTAGTATGAATGACTTGACCAGAATTTCCTTTAGTGATAACTGAAATGAATAATTGGAATGAGTCTCTTTCGTTGAAAATTCTTACACGAGACTGAAATAGAATTCTCATTATCGTTAAGGATTATCGGCAACGAAAAGAATTTTCCTTTTATTGTAATTGTTGTTTGGAACCAACAATTGAAATTTTTTAATTTCTTTTAGATTTCGCGATTAGTAGTTTCAATTTGAATAACGAACAAGTCTTTCTTACTGATCTGTTCCATCAAAATTTAATCTATTAAAAAACTATTAATCGCGAAATGTAAAAGAAATTAAAAAATACATGTATATATTAATAGATATACAGAAAAATAGAATATACAAATTTATTATATAATAATAATGATATTATGTTCTATTTTTTTCTAAATTTTGGACGTGTTTTTCGTTTCACCTAAATATTACTGCAACAGCCATCCACTCTAAACGTTTATATTAAAGAACCAACGTGTCTAAGAAATAATTTCAGTAATGTCAAAACTGTTTTAATCATGTTATGGCAATTTTGGATGGTGTTTCAGAGTCGCTATTCGAGTACGAATACACATTACATAATTACTACCGTTTGTTAAAAAGTTGTTAAACTATGTCGAATCATTTTACTTGCATATTCCGATAGTTAATAATTCAATATATTCGTCTTTAAATATTTATAACTAGAAGGTATAAAAAGGATAGTGTTTTTAAATATTTATAGAAAATATATTTGGTTAAATACGGTTTAGACACTTTTAAAAAATTTATTTTAGACTATTACAAATAAAAAATATATCTCCCCAGAGATTCGATAACGTTACATTTCTGCATTCTGAATTTTCCAAATGAGTACCATGATTTTCAAGAAAGTATTATTAATTATTAAATTAAATATTAATTATTAAGTTACATATTAATTATTAAGTTACGTATTAATTATTAAGTTATATATTAATTATTAAGTTACATATTAATGTAATAGTTAAAGAAACGTGTAATGTTGTAATCAAATAGATAGTAGTTAATAAAATATAGCAATAGTTATAGAAGTTTCGTTTTTCTGTCTAAAAATGAAACAATTTCTTCCGATTTCTTAATTTACGTGCGGAGTTTGTGCGTGGTTTTCAAAAAATAATAAATAGCAATTTTCATTTTTGCCATCAAGTATAGGAGACTTCGATCGAATTCCTTTCAGATTAAGATATTTACGAATTGGAGTTTCTTACATCGTCGATCTTACAATATGTACATACATGTGTACGTAATACAGTTCAACGGTAATGGAAATAGGTGACTATTCTTAGTGTTAAGCAAAGAAAAAGAACTCCGCAAAAATACTATTCGAACAGACTTTATCACTTACGTACGACGCTCTCATAAAAAGAAATGCATTCGTAGAAGCTTTGAGGACACTCGCAGCATAATATAGCAATACAATAATATAATAATAAAACAATATATTAATATAATAATATAACAATATAATAATATGATAATATAATAATATGATCGTTTTTGGAAATTTCTTTCTAATAATGATAATAATAATAATACTTGTTGTTAGCTGCAAAAGTTCTGAAGATTTAAAAATCACCTTTGCTTTGTTTAAAACAGAATCATATCTTTTTATACATTAGGTGACAACATATTTTATAAAAATGATTCATAAATCTTTATACTGAGAACACATTTGTTAATAAAGTTTCTTCATGTCCCCAAAAATAATAAAGACATACTACACCACCTTGTATGCATATACATGATCGCATTTTAAGTTTAAGAACATTATATATAATAGTGGAGGCCAAATATCAGTAAAAAGACCGACGAAAGTATAGATTGTAATAAAATTATTATTGTTGCAGCACTCGCTGAATTTAATCACAAAATGAAACTATGATAAATTGTATTCACGTGTTGACTGTATTAATTCATTGGGTGCTTGAGAAACTTGCTGTTTAGATATACTAATAACTACTTTAAATAGGAATGGAGAAGTAGAAGTGGAAGTATTTTCACGTGGCATGGAAACTTCAAAGAACAACCACCTGTGTTTGCATGCTACATAACTGTGCTGAATACTATTATACCTAAATATAATTTCAAAAACGAGCAGCAGCTGTTGGATCAAAATCAACAGCAAACACAAAGGTCGTTTAAGAACAAACTTTGAATAAATTGGAGTCGCTTCATTTTCCAATTGAATCGGTATTACTATCGATCGTAATTAATTATACTATCAATTATGCTGTTTCGCATAAACAGTTTGTGCGAAAGTTTCATTAATTATTTCTTACAATGACTATTACAATTCAGCGGTAATCGTGTTGTCCCATAAGTTCGTTCCGCGCCACGCTATGAATGACTCTAACTGGCTATTTTTATATAAATATGCAGACTTATCTCTTAGCCGTTTATGGCATCGGTTACAGTCATCCCAGAGCCCTTTCAAAGTACGTTTCGTTGGTGACAAAGTCTCTTTTAAAATTTTTTCTACACCGTTCAATATGGAGAGCCAAAAGAAGCATTTGCGGCATGTTATGCTTTATTGCTTTTGTAGCGACCGCTACTCCGTTCCCTGCCGGTAGATGGATACCCTTCTCGCGGGTCCTCTGAGCGTTCCCGATTACTATATATACAGCAAATTAGGATTCCTCTACATCCCGCCGCGTCTAAGGCAGGGTCCGCTAGTATAGCCTTACTGATGAGTCCTCTAGCGGACCCGGGACGAAACGCTCCCCCACTCCACCTTCTAGTTTCTCCGTAGTGTGCGTGAGATAGTGGATGCCACTCTAACATTCCCAAAACAACGGTACATAAGCATTTAATCAAGATGGGATAAACATTATAATTAGAAAAACCAAAACTAGGAAGTAAAATTTATCAAAATAAATAACGTAATAATTTTACTTTTTCGCAATATAACAACATCAGTAAAATTAAAATTGGTCTAATAAAAATTGATTTCATTTTCACGTGGTTTAAGTTAGGTTAACATTACCAATATTTTTATAGTGTGAAAGGGTTAAGCTCTTAATTTGTTTCAATTAGTTCAAGCACTTTAGTTTCGTAGAGTTGTTAAATAATGTTGATTTCGAGCATCCGACGTCTCAAACTTGTTTTCAACCGTGCAATTTGACAAATATCTATATTGCAAAATTCTTACCAGGTGCTAGCAACATACGTGATACCTTCAGCTGTGAAACACACAAAAATAACCGTAACTCGGAAACGTGATAGAATGAATCACGAGCTTATGCAATCTTTTTTTATATTATCTACGTTTTCCCGTTGTATTTGCGTCGGTTAAATCCACGAAACAAAAGAATAGCAACTTAGAGTGACAAAGTAGTACGCGTTGTTTTTCTTAGAGTGCTGTTTAAAATAGATAATCAAATATACATTACAAGATGTATCATTAGAGGAACGTCGCCAATTATGGAATACCAATTTGTTTATACCGAATAAAAAATAGTCACATATTTAGCTGTCAACCTAGAGAAGTTTTCAATAATTTCCAGAATTATAAACAATCATCTACGTTGAAGTGACTTCAAAAAATGAAATGAAAACAGTGCACCAAATATGGAACTGCTAGCCAAACATGGAACACTGATAAAAAATACAATGTTTTAAAAGAAGAAGTAAAGAAAACGTTGTTATTTTTAATTTATTACAACACTTTGGTTGCATTATTGCATTTAATACACAATTCAATAAAAATATAATTAAAACATGATCATAATCATAATAAATATATATATAATATAAATCTTCGTTATCATCTTCATAAATATAAATAATATAAATCTTCATTGAAAAAAAACGGGAGAAAAATATTCTTCCTTTTATTAATTATATAAAATAAAAAAAAAACAGTTGTCAAACTCTATACTACCACATTCAGTATGAACCCTTCGAGATACCCATATCCTTTTCCCAGCACATTTTTATGGTTTCAGCTAATTCGCGCGTCCCATAGATTTTTCAATTCTGGAATGTTCCATGATTGCATTGCTACTGATTTAATTATAATGAACTGTTAATAGAAGTTGTAACAGATACTTTAATAGAAATTAATTAGTGAAAGTCCATATTTGGAATTTCACGGAGTTACACGTATGGTATTCTGTCTTTTTCTTTTTGAAAAGCACATACATTGCACATTAAAAAGCACATACATTGAAAATTGATGTCTTGTATTTTAATAAGTTTTCGATCAATGACAAATACAGTAGTGTGCATAATTGTAGCCTCAAAGTAACATTTATATGATAACTTTACTGACATCGAAACGAAAACTTAACATATATTTAATATTTCTATTTTCTGTTATCTTTTATATAGAAATATAAAAATATGATATTTTGTTAAGTTCTCGTTTAAATATAGTTTTTATTCGAATAAATTATTCGAATAAATTATTCGAGTAGAAATCTTAGATTCTTTCCTAAAGAATGAAAGTTTCTTGAATTCCTAATTTTTCAACATTCCTAAATTCCTAATTTTTCAAGCATATATGTGTTGCAAAAACGAATCCTGGAATGTACGACGACTTCCTCGGCAATGAAGAAAGATTGCATATTTAGTTATGAATCAATGATCAATCCACTAAAAAGTATCAAACTTTCCAACGCAGCATTTACAAGATAAATTGACTGAAAAATTTAACATGTATGAAATTAATCAATAAAGCATGGAGATACACTATATTCTATAATTTTCCTGTGCAAAGAAATTGTTATTCGAATAACAAATTTTATTCGGACAGATTGTTATCTACATAAATTTGTATTCGATTGCATATTTCTGCGACAATATCGAATGAAATTTGATCCGTTAATTCTTTTCCCTTATCCGTCGTCCGAATAGTTGGCTCTGCCTTGAAGTTAGACGATGAATTTTCTATTATGCTATACATACAATGTTGAAATATTATCTGCAATAGTTAAGTTACAGTGTATAACAACGTTTGACATGTTAATTGCGACGGGGGTCACCGGTGATATCAACGATGATAATAATACAAAATTATAAGTATTGTCACTTGTTTAAATTATATATATTTCTATCAATCTGGGCGCCCCGGTCACCGGTGGCCCCCATGGCGTCACCGACAAGTTGAGTAGCCGGTCACCGATGATCCCCGCAGCATTCAACGTGTTAAATGTTCTACGCATGAGATTAAAATAATGAAACACGCGTCCACAGATTTCAAAGCAAGGCGAACCGAATAAATAAATAACGGTTACAGAATACGCGCGCGTCGTAAATTAAAATTCATCGTCTTGAATTTATTCCCGTTGCTACAACTATTTCAGTTGCGACACTCGATACACTCCGATCCGATAGCTCGAACTCGAACGTAGCCGACGACGCGATGGAATACCGAGAAGAGTCGCATGAATGAAATTGAGCGTCTATTCATGAGCGATGTAAGCCGTAGATTGTAAATAACCACCGTCTGCGCATTGTTAGCATTCGATTATACGTCAATCTCAATGTTTCGTAACAATACAGCACGGTGACTCGTGACAATAGAAAAATCTAGACGGTGAGATTTCAAACGATCTCCGCTGTAGAAAGGCTTTCGTACCGCGGTAATAATTTACGGATAAATTTTATGAAGCTCGGATAATGCACGTACGGGAAAAAAACGTGATATACATTCGCAGAAATGAAACTGCGAGTCATCGTGGACGCAGTCACTGCGGCAGGTTTCGCCGGCATTATCAATGTACGGCTACTATACATATACATGCTGTTATTAGACAAGCGTCTACTAAATCACGGTAGCATTAAAATCGGCAAGACAAAGGAAGATGGATTTTATTATATTACATTATATTACATATTATATTATATATTATTATATATTATATATTATATTATGTATTAAAATCGGCAAGATAAAGGAAGATGGATTCTCTTCCATATGCTGGAACAGTGAAACTTTTGTCACAAAAATATAACCGAGTATACTTAGGATCATTTATAATTTTATTTAGCAATATTTTGCAATACATAAGGCATTTATTTTGAAAGTGGTTTAATTCTATTTTCCAAAAACATCGAGCTAGATAATTTAATATTGACATTTTTACGTAATATCGCATTCTGCAAATGAGGGGTTCCCGAGGTCATTTGAAGTCACTTCTTTCTTATCGTAAATGCGATCTACTGTTTTGTTTACGAGTTATTAAAGAAAAATAATGACCAATAAGAAGCGAGATTAGCTGACGCGAGGCAGTCGAGCCAATCAACGCAACTGAGCTTCCTCGTTTCCGTGGTACAAAACGAGTAAAATATTTCGCAAGCCAAGTTTTGAGAGGTTATTGTAAAAGGGAAACTTTATTCTTCAACTTCGTGGTCGACTTATCGTAAAAAGAGAAAGATGACCTTGAGATAACCTTGAAAACGCACACAAATTAAAAAACTGATAAGGGTTATTTGACTCCCCACTCGAAATACTAAGAGACACGTTTCAGTTTGATTCTTTTTAAATCACGTGTCTACGAGATTTTTTACAATCCCAATATAAATGGGACACTATATATTTTGCATATACTTCCTTGTGTGTACAATCTTGCATATTCGGACACATAAAATTTGCATAAACATCCGCAGACTATCAATTAGCAATTACCCAAACAGCAAGATGTGGTCTAATCTGTTCAACGATAATATCGTGTTCGATTGACATAATAATTAAAAATAGTTAAATAATACAATTAAATAATACATAATAATTAAATAAGACCAGCGCATCCAGGAACTTGTTGATTCGTTGTTTCCAGCTTTTGAATAACAATCTCTCGTGCGCGTAGACTCAACTAAAGGAACTATGTTATACGTGAACAATGGAAGATCGCTCTTCATTGACAGATCAATACGACGACATGGTACAATTAACAATGGAAATGGAGATTTCGATTCGTTCATAGAACTCGCTCATTTTACAAAGAACCCGCATGCACCGGACTGATACGTATACAAATAGTTCGGCCAGCATAACGATAACCGACTCCCATTAGTCGTTATATATAGCTGCGTGAGAATCTGTTTGGGGTTAAAAACATTAACCCTTCGTTGTATTAGGGTTCCACGACGGGCGGACCCTCATAGGCCCGTATGTTATGGGAAAAGCTGACACCCCCTAAGTGGACGCTCTCCGCCTGACTCTCGCAGCATTATCAAATGGTAGGTGGCTGACGATTATTGCGCGATCACTGTAATCACGTGGAAATATGGGACTTTCATTAGCTTTTAGCATCGAAGCGAATCGCACCAATTTCTCTGATGGATCGTTCAACGAGATTCGATGTTCTTCTCGGGTCAGCGAAACCTGATAATTGGACGCTGTTTGTCAAATAGCTGCTTACCCACTACTGTTTTTATCGGGAGCCATAACTGTTATATTTTAATAATTATTATAATAGTTTGTTGAAAATTGGGCTTGCGCTTTATGCAATGAAAATGCTGCTGTACAAATATCTGATATTAGCAATAGACAAAGGAGCGCGATGTTTCTTCATTCGTTATATTGATTTGATTGTGAACATACAGTTATCGTATATTTTATAAATATTGTTAAATTATTTTATATTCATCCCAATATATTCTACTATTAATTTACAATATAGTTTATTATAATAATTATTATTTTCATTTAAAAAATCAAACGTGATATTTCGATACTGTTTGTCAAATAGGGGCTTACCCACTGCTGTTTTTATCGGGAGCCATAATTGTTATGTAAAAAAAGTCGTGGGCGTAACAATTACTATTTGATTTAAATAATCGAGCGCTATTTATCAAATAGAAACTACCTTTTTCAGAGACAGTAAGTGTTATAAACAATATTAAAAAATGGCAGGCATAAAAATGCTATTTATCAAATAGCAACCGCCGTTTTTATCAGCAACCATAACTGTTATAACCAATATTTAAACAGTCGTGGACGTAAAAATTATTATTTTCGTTTAAATAATTGGACGCGTGCATAATAATTATTACTTGCATTTAAATAATTGACCGCTATTTATCAACTTTTATAGCCAATATAAAAAAAAACACTGTAAACATAACAATTAGTATTTTCATTCAAATATTTTTAGTTAAAAGTAATAGTTACAATTACATATTGTTCAGGATCGTCATTGATGAGGGAAATTTGTTTGGGTCACTTGTGAAAGTAGATCATTGATTTTCGTGCAAAATAAAAATTGTCTAATACTAGAAAACATAAATAAAAATACCTTTTTTAATGACTATAATAAATTGAAAATAATGTAACAATATTCTTAAATTTCTCTATCGCTTTGTGATTTTGCATTAGATTATTGGTGTTATTATTATTATTAACATCAAACTTTTTATTATTAATTTATTATTATTATTATTATTAATATCTACCTTCTTATTATTAGTTTATTAAACATTATTATTACCCCACCCATACTACATACAATTATTTATTTATCTACTTCTGTTAGAACAAACAAAAAATATTCTTTTGTCCTAACACAAACAGGGACGTAATTTACTTTCAAAATACCTGGAAGAAAGTTCCACGAAAATGCTAACAATGACTCATAATGACAATGCGAATATGAATGGAAACACGCGTACGATTTTTCCAGGAACGTATTTAAGCTATTCAGCAATTTTACCTGACCGCCGCCGCCACCGCCGCCACCACCGCCACCCCCGCCGTAGCCCTAGAAGGGAAGTTTCCGCATTTGAATTGCGGTTAACCATTGCGGTCAAATAGTGATGTTATGAATCATTTATTACCTGCCAAAAATTAAATACTACCTATGGCTTCGGAGCGTATACCTGAAATTTATTACGTGCCATTGTTACACCGAATATTACTGCCCTTATTGTCCAACTGAGGTTTCCAGGTCAATGTAAACAAACGGCTCAAGTATTTCTATTACTGAACAATACACAGGATTATTAGTGAACTAACCCTGAGTCCCTCAATCGAGTCCCTTCACCATACCTTTTTATATTTCTACTCTTTATATTTCTACTCTTAAACGTTATTGCATTTTGTCGTATAAATATTAACTATTTCTTGTATTATTATTGTTCTATAAAATTATAAATTTAGATAAATTTCTTTAAAATCGTCTGATTTCGTATTTTGACACAAATGTTCGCTATTTGTATATTATTTATTTACATCTTTTAACTTAATCATTACTACAAAACGATGGCGTTAATTTTAAAATTCAGTTTCTTTGAAATTGTTTGAATTCGTATTTTGACACACAAATATTCGCAATTTATATATTACTTATTTATTAACTTAATTATTGTATTTCTTAACTTAATCATTATTATAAAACGATAACGTTAATAATAAATATAGATTTTAATATTAATTGTTTATATACTTCTTATTCATATTTTTTAGCGTCATCGTGATTACAAAATGACGGCGTTAATTATAAAAATGAATTTCTTTAAAATATGTTCGAATTCATATTTACTCGCATGAATATTAGTTATTTATATGCTTCTTATTCATATATTTTAGCTTCATCATTATTACAAACGATGACGTTAATTATAGTATTAAATTTCTTTAGAAGTGTTTGATTTCGTATTTTATTACACAAATATCTGCTATTTATATATTAATTACCCATAATTTTGATCTTAAATATTATTACAAAACGTTATAATACTTAAATGTTATGTTTCCCCTCTTGAACGCTACGACAAAACAATAACGTTAAGTAAATACAAGATGAGATATCGTTCAAATTGTTTTGATTAGTAAATATTATAAAGTATTATAATTAATAATATAGTAAGTATTATAATAAATAATAATAATAGTAAGTATTATAATAAATAATAATAATAGTAAGTATTATAATTAATACTAAAATTAGATTTCTCAAAAATCGTTTGAATTTGCAAATCTCTTAACCGCAATATCCTATCAGCCTCGTTATGAAAATTTGGAATCTACTAAACACGAATGTTATTCAACTGCGTTAAATCCAAATAAAATTCTACCCTCCTATTACCAATATTTAAACATTGAAGCGAAGATCGTTAAACTGCAAATATAAATTATCTGGGTCGCGTAGGAATTTATTAATCGCGAACAAGCGTTGACCAATGAGCTGTGAAAGAAATCGTAGTGCAAAGGGTAAATAAAATGAAAGCAAGTGATTCAACGAATAAAATTAAACGGGTATTTGTTAGTTCAGTGTTTTTACTTGATACAAACTTTGGATGAAGACGAATAGGCTGTCAAAGTTCGATTGGACATTGGACATTATACGCTTCCATGAAGTTAGGGACTGCCTTTCTTCCGACTCACGCGACTTCGCATCCCAACTTCCGACTTTCCCCTCGTGGAATGTCACTTCCTTCTTCGATTGATACGTCGTTAAAAGACCTACAAGTGATCTCGCAAAAATTGATTCCTGTTTGCACGAATGCTGCTCGAAACGAGCCGGAATATTATAATTGCGGCGCAAGTGCTCGCCGAGCTTTCTCTAAGCTAAGCGTGAAATATTTTTAAAAGCGCGCTCCGTGCATAGCTACGCTGCCGCCACGTGCAGATACAACAATCGATTATTTCGATTCTGGTACTGTTGCATGGAATCACTGTTATTATGTCTGCCGAGTGTTTCTTTCGAATTACAATCTTCTAAAGTGAAAGTGAATTATAGCTTCCTGGATGCATTCAATCACGCGTTATTCTACATTTCTAATTGGTCACCGATGATTAGAATGTTCTTACACTTTGTCATCTCTGATTGTCAATATTTTAAACATGTGAAATTTTTATAACATCAGTGTGCAGCATATATAACGTTGTGTTAGTGAGGAAGCATTTCAATTTCCTGATTTTAACAATTTTCTACTTTCAATAACTTCCCACTTGGACGAAATCACTTTCCGATTTTATTTAGGTGATCAACGTCATAGCAATCACATTTTATGTGCACAATATTTATTACTTACTATCACTTATTATTATAAGTAATATTACTTATTATTATTACTTATTATTATTATAAATATAATATAATATAATATTATTATAAATAAATATTTACATATTCTATAAAAGTAGAAAAGGCAAGATTTATTATTGAAATTGCTTTTGTAATTTTCCTGCATTAACAGAGTTTGGCTTACTCGATAGATTGTAAACAAAATTAATGTTCGTGATTAATATATAAATTATTGTGCCAGTCATATGTTGTTGAATTTTTTTAGTTTTGAATGTTTGTGTAAAAGTAACATGACATTCAAAGTGTTAATAAAAGTCTAACACGACGTTTGTCGATCGAAACGAAACAAGTTCAATTATGTTCGTCATTTTCAAAGGATTCCTTTTTTCGATAATGTTCGAACGCCATAATAGCGGGGTAAAAATGGTCAGAAACGGGTTATAGGGTGACGTCACTTTACTCAGCGTGTGACATTTTCAGCATGGCATTTTCTTATTAGTTGCCACACTCTCGTCTCGTGGATTCTCCTCCTCTTCTCGTTCTCATCCGACAATGAGAGGGACGCACACAGTTGTAAACAAAGGTGTACCAACTATACAGGGTGTCCTGTGTCTCGAAATCTACCCAAACAGTGGCACTCATTTTTTGGAAAACAAAATCTTATCGTATAAACCTTTATGTTTTAAATATTCGTTTCGAGTTACTTGCATTGTTTAAACTAAAAGTGTGTTAGGAGATAATTATATTTGGGAAATAATATTTTCGCTCGGTTTGTGTGAAGCATGTGTTAAAACGTACAAATTTTGTTGCAATATTGTTAACGCTGTCAACTTTTCATATCATTTTACAGAACCGAGTAACTTGCTTTTTACAGAATTATTTTATTTTATTAATACATAACGAAATCTGCGTTCCAATTTTCGTTGACGATTTATGAAAGAAACATTAAACATATTTAACTCTTTTAAACAAAATCTCTTCAGTAACTCTTAGGGTTAGGGTAAAATAAATTCTACACCGACACATTTTTTCATTCTCTTCTTTTTGATTTGCAATATTGATAACATTTTAATTCGAAGACTATACGCGTTTCGTAAAGTTACCGAGAAGTGTCAAATGCATTTTTTAAATTTTCATTTATAGTCTCAGGTAAAAAAACGTGAAAAAACGACAATTTTTGCATTTTTTTAAATTCCAAGTAATAGTAAAATTTAGAAAAAAGTATTTCAGTAATTGTACAGTGAATTTACAGAAAAATTCAAGTAATTTCGACCAGTTTTAAAAAAGTTATACCATTTTAAATGTGTTGACTTAATTTTGCTCCCCACTGTATATCGATGTGTGAGTTGTTCTGATTTCGCATAACTTTTATTGGTGGTAACAGTCAACGTCGTAAAGAAACAAGGAAAGCCTTTGTCAAAAATCGATAACATTCGAACAGAATCCCCCTGTGGGCACTATATTGGTTTTAGTTCGATGTAGGCTATGTTTCTTTCTCAGATAGCAACGTGACATTGTTTATTTAACTCATTAACAATTTCAGGCGGGCAAGTATCATATATCATTGTAAGAGATTAGATTTCAATGATTATTTTAAATTAATCGGAAAAAATATACTTTACAATATATGAAATAATATATAGCTGTATATAACTGTATAAAGTATAATAATAAACATTATTTTATACTATCAATATTATTTATATTTCGGTTGCAAATATAGTGTTATCCATCAACTGACACATTTTATTTCAAATAATATTTACAACTGACTATGCTGTTTGTTATTCCATTATTTACAATCATATTGTTTACAATCATATCATTTATAATCATAATGCTTACAATCAAATTATTTATAATCATATTATTTATGATGATATTGTTTATAGTTGATCTATTCTATCATAATTTTGGAGAACATATAGTCGTTGAAAAAACATAATTTTTTTATATTCTTTTATCATGCCAACCAATTGCAATTATTGGAATCAATTTTTCGGCTATTGTCTAATAAACTAATTCCTTTAATATCCGAGAAATTTAAATCGCTTGACTAAATTATGAAAAAGTTATTAGGTTTTAAAAGGTGTACGAATACTTTGTACACCGACTGTATTTGTATCACGTGACTTATTAAATGTTTTTAAAAATTTGGGAAAATAAGCATTTTTATCATAATTAATTGCAGAAATGGTTCAAAATTAAAATCGTCCCATTAAATTTTATATTCCAATTATACAATAATTATTATGGGAAAATTATTGATATTTTCCAAAAATAAGTTGAATACAATGCTAATGTCGGTAGTATCTGATCTTCTATTTTGAATATTGCATCTCTGGTAACATATTCTAATTCAGTAAACTCAAAATATTAACAATATTTAGCATTAGCAATATTTATAAACAGTCGCGAATAAAATTATAAGAACATTTATGAAAGCATTAACAATATTTATAAACAGTCGCGAATAAAATTCCGAAATGTTGCAAACATTTTCAGAGACGGTACCACCTTACGGCTTAAAGGCGTAAAAATAAATGTGTTTCTTTTAATTCTTCTATACAAAACTAAAAGTTATATTGTTCTAGAAGTTTTTTTGGCGGAGGGAGCGGGTGTAAAAAGAAACCTTTAAACTGCATGATAAATTAATCAACAAATTAATAAGTTAAATCTCGATTTGCGGGCTTTTGTGATAAAATATAACTGAAGATACCTAGGATCATTTATCTTTTTATTTATCAATTTTTGCTATAAGCTTCGACGAAACATGTGAAAATTGAAATTAGTTGTTAGCCGTAGTTGGCGGGCAGTGTAACATTTATGACAAATACCAAAAAGTAACAAATCAAAACTTGTCTCAAACTTCGATAATTTCAGCTGGGATTGAATCTATTTTGCATAAAAATTTCACAAACTAAACAAATTCGAACGTTTGTAAGCTTTGTTGTCCTTTTGGTGTACAATTTCAGCTGGAAAACATCGTTTAAAAGTATTACAAATGAAAAATAAAATTTAATTTTACGTTCAATCCCTGGACAAAGTAGCAACGAAAAAAGTAAGCTTTGTTTCAAGTCAGCTAGTCGATTAGTTTTTGAGTTATCCCGCTCGCCAATTTAAAAAACACGATTCTTCGGTAAGGCTATATCACATACATACATTTTCAAAATTCGATGTAAAAATTTAGTCCGCTATTCCAAGGTCATACAGTATTACGTACAAGATTATGCCTAAAAAAATCAACAGGACACATTTTCTACACGTTGTACACGTTGTATCAATATGTATGCAAAAAAATCAATCGTTCTGAGTCGCTACACGAGAATCAGCCTTTAAATAATTCTACTTTGTAGATAAAAATGTTGCCCGACCCCTGTGATACAATGTCGTTAGAATCGGTGGAGGTGGCGCATGAAACTCCCATATTAAAAAAGCAACGTTTCATTTTCATTTACTCGGTGCCCTGCCGGAAACAAAAGCTCGACGTCGCCAAGTCGAAAGCGAACATTTTCGCTGGTAACGGTACTCAAACCGATGTACACGATTTGTTCTGTGCTGTTTACCGTACATTGAAGAAAAAAAGGAAGAAAGAAGAATGCCGGTCCGTGAAAGAAAGACCTCTAACCGACTGCGCGGGGTTCTGTTTAACACGTGTACACCCGTGTCTTTTCCTGTGCACTCCAATAATAATGCGTGCGTACGTACCGTCTGTACATCTGCTGGACACTTGGCTAACTTTTCCTTTTTCTTTCTGCCTGCCTTTGTTACCATATCCTGTCTTTAATCGCGGTAACGAGACGTCTCTCCCTCCCCCCTCTCTCTCTCTCTCTCTCTCTCCCTCTCTCCCCTTTCCTTCTCTCTTTCTTTCTTTTTCTCTGTCGAGAGATGTCTTCGCGGATACTTTCGAAACTTTCGACGATGGATTTTGTTCCAATTGCTTCTTTCCTTGTTCATGTCACGAACGTATGGTTATTTCCTGCTTTAGACGTGTTATTACAAGCTGCTCGTAATCGAGCGAATGACTTTAGACGGTCGGAAGATGTTACACTCGATGAACAAAATCGTTACACGTAGCAGAATTGTACAGGGTGACCCGTTTCGGTTGAGATTGCAAACAATCTCGTAGACGCGTGATTTAAGAAAGAATATTGACACTTGTGTTTCAGTATTTCGAATCGGGAGTCAAATGGTGATGCTAGGTTTTTAATGCGTGGGCGTTTTCGAGGTCATTTCAAGGTCGTCTTGCTTTTTCTTTATTGTAGACCTATATATTTTTTTTGAAACCATATTCTATGTGCAAAAGTGCACAACTTTTGTTTGAAAGATTTTGTTGTAAGTTCAATATTTTTTGAGATATTTAGTTGGCTTTTTATGTTTACGTCGAGGATAATGTTGTTCTTTCTATTACAATGACAAATTTCTTTCTTTTTTATGTAAAAATATGAGATACGTGTTCGTTGCAATTATTCTACAATTTGCCTTCCGCCACTTTTTCCATCATCGTTTATTATTATATACGATGATATTATTAGTATAAGAAAATAAATCTTATATATATTATATATATCCTCTTTTAATAATTATAATAAGTTGTAAAATACAATGTAAAAATATTCTCAAATCCTTCTTATGTTTTTACGATTTCGGTTTTGACTTTATCATTTTTGTCAAAAATGCATCAAAGCCGTAGTCTAATCGTAAATAAGCAAGATATTTAAGATGTTCGAGACACCCGGTATATCAACTTACGAAAGCATTGCAACACTTACCATAGAAAAGTTCTATGAATATAATATGCGCGTTGTGTCAATCGGAAATGAAATCTGTGTTGATGGTTTCCGAAAGAAGAAAGTCTGCTCTATTACGACAGCGTAATTAAACTTTGCCTCAGTTTCCTAATTTCCAATGTTTATATTATATTATATATTATATTACATTATATTATATATTATATATTATATATTATATATTATATATTATATATTTAAATTATATATTATATATTATTTATTTAAATTATATATTATATATTGTATTACAATATACTATATATTACATTACATTACACTATATATTATATATTACATTACATTATTATATGTATATTGTATATTACATTACATTACATTATATATTATATATTGCATTTCATTACATTATATATTGTATATTACATTACATTACATTATATATTATATATTGCATTTCATTACATTATATATTATATATTACATTACATTACATCACATTACATCACATTACGTTACATTATATTACATTATATTTATCAAGGAATGCTCAAACATCTGTTCGACGTATCTTGCACTATTTCAATATTGTTTAATACTTAACTCGGTATGCAATAATGATATTCACAAAAATAACTGTTACACTGGGGTCATAACAGACCCGAAAAGAAAGTAATACCCTTCTTCTAGATGAACGTTCCATTGAGATTTTATTGCTAGCTAGTGTGCAAAACAATAAAAATATAGAAAATTATATTTTTTCTACAAAGTAGAAGGCAATATTGGGGTCGCTTATGACCCCAGTTTTCCGATTAAGGATTACACGTGTTTGAATATTTACAATGGTGCAAGGAAGGTATACCATTGTACAGTTAAGACAACAAAATTAGAAGTGTACATTACGCAACTATAACAACAAATTCTTAAACTTGAGAAAACTTTTTTAAATTGAAAAGAAACCATTTTTGGATACGTGACATATAGTCATCTTACAATTAGCTAAAATTTCGTTCAGGTAGCGAAGGTACAAATTCTACTCTGTAAATTTTTGAAGAAAAATTAATTAGAAAACGCTTCTGAAAAACTGTAAGAAACGAATTGAAGTAATCTATTAAATTTTTCTGAATTAAGTGTATCTTATTCAAGTAAACTCTATTTATACCAAAAAGGGATACAAATTTTTGTTTTACGTAATGTCACTGATTTTTCCTTTTTTTTTATTAACTGTCGTAACGTGTAATTTATTTCCAAACAAAGTCAACTGGGATTTCTGAGGTTCGAAAATGAGTATAATCGGTAACGGTCACTAATTATAATTAATTATGATTTCCTATATGAATAATCACTAAGTTACGTGTTGTACACACCTCAATAAATCAGGTTTAAAATATGGAATCGAATGACTCTGTTTTTGCCACGTCATAGCATATTCTCACAAAATACAATACATATATTCGTCTATCATAATTTCGAAGAGACAAAAAAGATAAGTCTGTATTTAGCCTAATTTCTTAGCTAAGAATAGTAAAAGCCATTTTCAAATATATCGAGCTATATTCTCCAAAGTGAAAAGCTATATTCTCCTTTAAAAATCGATCGATCGATTCGTTAAAACGAGCCGTCGATTTATGGAGAAGATAATGTCGTTTTAAATGTGCGAAGATGTTGGTTTCTTATAATAATGTATCTTTCATAATAACTGTTTTTATAGATCCGCTGCTACGAGCGAGAGTGTAACCAATTATGTCTCATGAATTGCATTTGAAATACTGTGTTCAGCATAGACACAGCACGGTAATAGCAACTGTGAAGAATATAAATCGAAAAAATTATCTCATATAAACCTCCACATTCTTGTAGTATTAATTAACTGTGCATTACTTTCCCAGTAAATACATTTTGATGATACAGAGCCCTCTGAGGATAACGCATTTGAATCGATCCAGCGAAACATCTTCGAAACCGTCGAAGATACTGAAAAATGTTTCAGACGGAATGGTTTTAGGGGGCACGTGATCTGATATTAATAAGACTTTTCTAGGTGAACGGGTCGAGCACATATGAAGGTCAATTTTATTTTTTTTAGTATAATTATATATTTTTGATTATACTAATCGATTCAGCTCGTCATTCTCTTCATAAAAATACTGAGGCATTTATTTCGAAAAATTATTGCTTTAGGAGATATTTGAATTTTTAATTACTTGAAGCGTTCAAAGTATTCGAAGGATTTAGATGATTTAATGGTTGAATGTAATACAACTAATGGCCAGATGTTCGTAAGAGAATTTAATACTAATAATAATATAAAAAATAATACAAATACAATATAAAATACAATATAATATAAAATATAATATAATATATAATATAATAGAATATAAAATATAATAGAACATAAAATATAATATAATATAAAATATAATATAATATAAAATATAATATAATATAAAATATAATAGAATATAAAATATAATAGAATATAAAATATAATAGAATATAAAATATAATAAAATATAAATTATAATAGAATACAAATTATAATATAATATAAAATAATATAAAAATCAGGAAACGAAAACAGTAAGTAATTATACTTAAAACTAGTTGTCTTCATAATAAACTAAACTGACAGAAATTTTAACACACTAATTATAAACTAAATATGAAAAATTATCGAAATCAGTTATGCGTAACCTTTGACAGTTAGTCATTACAACCGATTCTATTGTAATCGGGTTTACAACTTATCGTGTTCCAGTAACACGATTATAAAATGAATTTTCTGCTATCCAGATATAAATGAAAGATAAGAGTCTATCAATTAGAGTACCGTTGATTTCTATCGGATGCATTTCAATGTACATACATGTAGATCGTAGATGCTACGTATCTTCGTTTACTCATTTCCTTTAAATGGCAACCATGCTCATTTAATTCACAGAAGAGAATTTACACGAACATACATAGGTGTATTGGGCGCAGACTAATGCACGCGCTGCGAGTTACGCGTATCATCAGGAATCTAAAGTGAAAGTATTACATTGGAATTTTTTATATAGAGTGTCTTTAAGTACCAATTACTCGTGACACTGTGGCGTTGTAATGAACCTACGCTTAATTACTCAAATTACTTTTTAAGAGATGTTTTCAGGTATTAATATTATATATTTATGTAGGATTTCCTCTTTAACGTAATTTCAATTTTCATTTCTTTAAATCCTACATTTGGACATATCGAGTATTAAAATCAATTTTAACCCTTTGCACTCGACACCATTTTAACTCCAAATCGAAAATTGTTTTAGATGACCTATAATATCTCCATTTTATATTATTTATTGGTGCAACTTATGAAAATACGAAATTTAGTCTGTATAACAGTTATACTTTCCACAGTTTATTTACAAATAGACAGATTCGATAATGTAAAAATTTGATTAGAATATTGTACAACAATCTTGAGTGGTGCCTCAGAGTCACCAGTCGAGTGCAAAGGGTTAATATCGGCTATAGGGAATGTTTAATAATAATCAAATTTTAATAATAACATTATTAATACAAATAATAGTATAAAATATCAATATTATTATGTAATAATATAATAACAATAACATAATAATATAAAAACAATATTTTAATAATAATATTATTATTATTACTAAATATTTTCTATAGTCGATATCAAAGTACGATTTTGTTAGTCGATTTGTAAAAAATATGTTGTGAACGCAGTCGATTTAAAACAAAGGTCGGTCGACTACACTAAGTAGATGCCTGGTAATGTTTATATTGATTGATTAATAATAGTCAATAATAGTTATTACTCACCCGCGTGGATAATTTATTTCAAGAAAAAAGTCCTACTTAATTGAACGCATCAAATCCTACATTTATTATATATGCATATGTATATATGCATATGTACAGGGTGTCACGAAATTCTATCTTAAGACCATCATACCGTGATTCTATACCCTCGGTTTGGTGGATAATGATATAAGTAACTTGCTGCAAAGTTGACCTTGACCTTGAAAACTCAAGACGTAGAAGTCAAAGTTATACTAGCACTCGAATACTTTCATGTATGAGTGTATATTATTTGCTTAATAAAAGTGATACTCAATTTGAAAACATAAACAAGAGTTCTCTATATTTATATTATTTA
>CM052156.1:466763-518075 GCA_028455555.1 Augochlorella aurata | reverse complement strand
AACAGTTTTCGTCAATTCTATTGTCTATCTGTAACGAATTAGCATTCTCGTCGTCGATAATTGTTGTCTCTACCTAAAAATAATTTTCGTCGCCTATAATGATTATTGGTAACCATACACATAGTAGTTCATCCTCTCTAGTCACAACATGTCTAAAAATTCCCTTCAAAATTTAGAGCGGTGAATAAAAATCAATTTTCTATCGACGATATTTCCCTCAAATTTTTGACATAACTGTACCTTTTCGATCTGTTGGAAAAATCGCATTTTGGCCAGCTTTTCAGGCCAAATGGTCCATTTGTGCATCGTTGGAATTCGGGAACCTCCTGCAAAGAAAACGAATTTCAGTTGCGACGCCACTGCGTGTCGGTCTTTCGGGGGGTTTATTGGAGGCAGCACCTGCGGCTTTCGTCTCCAGATTCGGGCCGGGCGGACGGGGGTGCGACAAAAAAGACGTCCGAAGGGGAAACTGCGACGGGAAAGAAGATAGGACGATGCACACGTATGTCTAGCCTCTGTTCATGGTTGTCCGGACCCTTGAAAAGGGAGAGTCGTGTAGGGTACAGGGGGATGGGCCTTCAGAAGTCCCATTTTCGAGACGCACACGCATCGACGATGACGCACATAGCCATTCGTGCCTTTCTAGCCTCCGCGAGACACCTGTGTGCTCGACCTGTTCCTCGGTACGGGGGCATGCGTATATGTTTATTTATCCGGCCGTAGAGGGGTTGGCCGGAGGGAGCAGAGCGACCTGCATTACGGGATAATACATGAATGCCTTCACCACGGGGTTGAAGGGAGCGGAGGGGTGGCTCGACCGTAGAGATTCGGAAGGTAAAACGTTCCTTCGTGCTAGAAATTCCAGGGTGCGTGAAATATTGTCAGTGGAAAAGGTTTTCGAACTCTCAATTGTCTGGCCCAACCGTAGCTGCGTTAAGAAGACCAGAATTTAGTGATTCATGAATGTCAAGCACCGTTTAGTGCAGGATTATTAATATTCTATACAGAATCTAAGAAACCAACCGAGCACTAAAAACGTTTCACCTGTGTTGTTCTATAAGAATGACAATTGAATTTATTTAGTCGGTTGAACAATTTTGTAACAATTTATGCTTGAATTAGGAAATCTGTTCAATCATTGCCTATATACAGTGACTCACAAAAGTATTCGGACACTAGTGTAACTTTGACTTCTGCGCCATGTATTTAAGTATTATAAATATACTACATAAATATACTATATATAATATTGAAAGGAAAAAATCCTTTACGGTATAGTAAAGCAGAGTGTATAAATGTCAAATACAACAAACTTTCGATTTAGTATGAAACGTTACTTACATGATTGAAAAAATATAAAAAAGTATCGAATTTTCACGCCACATAAGTATAATATTTTTGGAAGTCACTGTAAGAATTTATAACGCTTACAATCTTAAAATAAAGAATGCGCAACGGGTCAAAATGACAATAGTGGTAGGTTTAGTGTTAATACTATTTTTACCGATATCTTGTACTACAGAATGCACCGAATTAATTTTGCGATGACTGTAGCAAAACTCGAGACGTGATTACTATACTGCCAATTTTATACATTTATAACAAATACGAGTAGATCAAATTCAAGAGGCTGAAGATATTCGAAGAATTTAATGATACTATTGTATTATGCTCAACTCGTTAAAATCATTAAGAAAGGAAATAAATGTTTGTTAAGTTCCTGTATCTTGCAATTAATACAAACAACTTTTATTTTACATAAAGATCCGCAGTCTAGTGCATTAAAAGATGCCTTTTGACACTTTCGGTAGAAATAATGTTAATAAAATCATTATGGTTCTTTTTAACGTAAAAAAGATCATTTAGAAAAAGAACATGTTTAATAACATGTTTAATAACATTAATACCATGTTTAATAACTATTTTAGTTATTTTATTAATCGCGAGTAGTATCTGGTATTTAAAATATTATATGATAATATTGGAGCTTAGAGTAACTTAATGTTGATACCTTATCTACGGATGACGCCATTTGGCGTCAAATTGAATTCTGTCATCGATAAGCCCGTCGATAAGGCGTTAAATTGAGGTTGAGAGTGGAGATTATAATGATTATGATGATAATGTATTAGGTCAATTAAATCATTAAGTATGAATATAGTAAATTAAGTATGATGTAGTAAAGTATATATTTCATACTTGATGACCTAATCTAATGGTTTCGACAAACGTGCAAGGTATTATACTTTGTGCAAAAGTATTTATTATTATACAAAAGTATTTAAGAACTATTTATAGCTAGACAACCATTATTATACATTAATATTTAAGAATTATTTACAAATAGAAAATCGTTATTATACCCTAATATTTAAGAATTAATATTTAACAATATTTTTACCAAAGGGGTTTAAAGACGACTTTATAAATTTTAATTTGTCAATATCTTCGTCAAACTGGTTTAGAGACTCATTTAGAAATTTTAATTCAACGCTATATTTACCAAAGGAGTGAAAAGACTAATTGCAAAATTGTAATTCAACGTTATCTTTACCAAGGGAGTTAAATAACACTCTCTACAGATTTAACGTAATACTATTTTTGATAAATATCTTGACGCTACTTTTTACTGAAGATGTCAAACGAATCATTTAAATATTGTAATCCAACACTATGTTTACCAAAGCAGTCACAAGACACCTTGACAAATTTTATTTCAACACTATTTTCACCAAAGAGGACAAAAGATATACTATTTCTATCGAAAAGGATCAAAACATACGTTTGAAAATTTTAATTGAACGTTATTATTAACAAAGGGGCTAAAGGACTCGTTTAAATATTTTAATTCAATACTACTTTTAGCAAAAGAAATAAAAGGATACCTTTTAAACTTGCAATTTAAGATTGACCTCGATTGACTTTGCTTAATATATAAAACCGAAGGTGATCTTGATAACTTCAGAACAAAAAGTCTAACAAAAAATTTGGTACAATGATCTTAAAGCTCTCAAAGCTCTCCCTAAACCACGTTATTTTAACTCCGAAAATTTCCAATCGGACAACGGAATAAATTAAGCTAATCACGTTCCGTGGTCCACCCTGTATGTAATATGTTCAATAAATTTAGCATGTATTTAACATATACTTTACATCTATTTTACATACATTTTGCATATCTTTTTCGTATTTCGACATATAAAAATTACACAATCATTTGCAATCTACGTATCATCTATTACATTTCCACTATACCTCATTGAAACACTTTCATTTGCTTCCATCATTCTGAATTTTTCTTCCATGCTTTTACATTTTTCTTTTATACTTTTTATCTTTCCTTTCTACTTTCTGTTTCATTGTTATATCTTCATAATTTCACAATAAACTTCCAATTATTATGTAGTGTGTTCCACATACAGGGTGCCCAAAGTCACTCGCAATCGGGAAATGAGGGTTCATGAGGTCATTTGAAGTAACTTTTTCCTTAGCGTAAATGCAATCCGTGACTTTGTTTATGAATTATTAACGAAAAACAGGGACCAATGAGAGTCGAGATCAGCTGGCGCAAGGCGACCGAGTCAACGAGCGAACGAAGCCCAGTTCCACTGATTGGCTCGGCCGCCTCGTATCAGCCGAGCTCGTCTCTCATTGGTTACTGTTTTTCGTTAATAACTCGTAAACAAAGCCTCGGAGAAAATTTTTGTAAAGGAAAAAGTTACTTCAAATGACCTCAGGAGGTCCACAGGGTGACATTTGGGGCACCCTGTATTTATGTCCCCTACTTTATTCATCTGCTGTAATAGTATGTCCTTCGAATAACCTTCGATCGCCAAAATTTTTAAATTAACCCTTTGCGCTCCAAGTCATTTTGACTGTAAATCTAAACTTACTTTTCTAGCTTATAGTATTCCCATTTGATGTGGCAAATCGTGTGTGGTATCGTTATTAGTATATATAAAATTTTGTAGTATTGCACGCCTTTATAAATTAATCAAGACAATAAATAATGATTCATTATAAAAAAAATATACAACTGTAACGTAACAGTGAGGAAGCAATTTGTTGATTTATATTGATATAGCATTTACCATTTATTTAATAAGCAATATTATTTTTAAACACGCTTTCGTTGTACTTGTTTGTATATTAATTTACCTTATTGTTTATCGAGATTGAATTAAACATTGTATAGCGCTCTGGAAAGTTTCCTAAATGGTACCAGAACTGGGTTATATATCTAGTGAATAAATAAATAATAAATAAATGAATAATAAAATAGTATTTCAAATAGGAAATAAAATATTCTATTTTGTTAATCCACAGCTGAAGCATTAAATAAATGTTTCATTTTGATAATGTAAAACATAAAATAAAGTAGATCTAAAACTAAAACATGAAAGTAAATATTTTATCTTGATAACCTAATACATAAAATGAATAGTGAAAATGGTTAACGTTACGTAAAACAAGATTACGTAAGAAATCACAATATTTGATTCCGATGAGTCTAAGAACTTTAACTACTGCGATCTAGATTCAATTAAAAGTTTTTAAAATTTACGCTATACACTTAAATATAATAAATTTTCAAATGTTTACTATACGTGAAAATATGAATTACGCAATTATCAAAATCGGACCCATTAAGAATTAATTAATCGTTCCGAATTTCTACAAATTTTTTGAAGTCATACTGTTATTATTTCATTGTATTTTTACACTGAACGACATTCTATTACGAGTTATTAAAGTCGCCAAAAGACCCCTTCTGAGATAGAAGTGCGAAGAAATGGCACTCCATTTAAGCAAACGTTCTTCTGTGGTAGATCTAATTTGTAAAGCTTCGTTACCCATTATAATTAGAGTTATTAGACTATAGAAGCGGTTGTAACATGGGGGTCTACAATACAATTGTTATATAAACATTTTGTTTTTGACAAAGGTTTGCAATCTCGACATAATTAATTTGCAACAATTTTTGTTATCATTATCAACTCCATGGCAAATGGTAGCACGTGATTCTTAAAATACCAGTATACACAACATATCCATATCTTTCATTTGTATTAATGAACCGGGGTATTATTTATATTTATATTATTTACTATTATGTAATTTTTTATATATTTTTAATTATTATTATTACCTTAAACCATATGAGGCTTATACAGCAGACCACAATTTTTTACATTACATACAATTGTTATCAATAATTAAATTCTTGTATTACATTTTATTATAAAGAGATACACAATTTTAAAGCCTTTAATATTATTTATTACTTGACGAAATTGTCAATATTAAATTAAGTTTAGTTTCATCTGATAGTATATGTTGGTCATTAAAGTAAACGAACACTGTCTTTTGTGGTGATAGATCAATGCCATTTAAGGTTAGCTTCAACTGTTGCAAGTAGATTTCTACTTTCAGTAATAGAAGGGGAACAACAATACATAGTAATGTCATCAGCAAATCGTGAAGTTTGCACACTGTTTGGGATATTATTGAGAAATCTAGTTATGTAAAAAATACAGAGCACTGGACAAAATACTCCTCTCTGAGGCCTTTCCACGTCGTTTTCAGTAAACAGTTTTCAGGTCCTGTAATAGCAGAGACATTCATTTTGAATAGCAGATATTTAATAAATTTTATAATACTGCAGGAACATCCTGCATTTGCCAGCTTCTGACAAAGTAAGGTGCAATCAACATTGCCTGACATCTATGAAAGCACTCACACCTAACCACGATTACAAATCAATTCTACAAATCTATTCTATCCCTTCTACAATGAAACTCTGAGCTCATACAGAAATTATTCCTATCAGTTGATAGTATCCAGGAGACGTCGAACTTTTACAAGCGAAGCTCTTTCATATCTATGAAAGGAACGACACAATTAAGGTGATCAATGTTATTCCCTCGTCTTTATAAGGCACTCTAATGTAGTTAAAAGGTAAAATGTAGTTAACTGTCCATTGCTCGGTAAACCGTGCAGCCTTTCTAACTTTTGTGCAATCTATAAAAGCATCATTATGTAATATTACAGTTCACCTGCGTGTCCGAGCGGCGTGCACGATCACGCGTACGTGCGTGGTTATTCATACGGAGGGTGAAAACTGTGGCTAATCGGCGTTACAATGCGTCCGTGAATAATGCCAGGAGGGCAAAAGAGGCTGGAAGAGGTCGAGGGGGGAGGAGGTGTGGCCTGGTTCGAAACCGAAGGATTTTAAACCCTTGGGGTGTAAAGATCCGTTTCGATGACTCATACCTGCCCATGATTTTCTACCTTCTCCTATTTCCTCGCAGCCTACGACCCTGCGTCCTCTATACAGAGCTTTTAAAAGCTGCACGCATGTGTACGGAACATGTGTGTTCGTTTGCCCAGAAAAAAAGGGTCCGACCTCGTATTAGGTTTCTAATACGCGTTTACACAGAGATATCTGTGCGATTAATATCGTCGATCAAGCAAATAGGAAACGTTATTTGGGTCGTCAGTTGCAGGTATAATAGTGGAGTGGTAAAATTGTTGACAGAGGTATGTATTTTAAAAAAAAAAAGTTGTCAATCGACGAACCTTTTGTCTACAATGTACGTTTTACACTGTAATCTAACTTAACAGTACAGAATAATAATAATATTTTTGGTGAGTAAGTAGAAGCAATAGTTGTTAACAAAATATGTATATTGGGACACAAAGAAACCTTTCTGTTGGATTATTTTTATCAATTTCTTTCGTATTAATACAATCAATCTTTTAATGTAATTCTTATAATTAATGTAAATTTAATTTAATGTTAGTTATTATATGTTTTTGTATTTGTCGAACAACTTTATTCCAAATTATCTCTATCCGGTCATATACACACTGTTATATACAATAATTATGTAAACAATTATATGAAATTATTGTATTATATTTTATCGTATATATTATAAAATATAAGTATATTATTATACTATACGTAATTGGGGGCTGTTCGTTCGGTTAAGAGATTTTTAACAGAAATTTAAATTGTAAGAGATTTTTATCAATTATTTAAATTGTATTTTTTAAATTACAGAGCATTATATAATAACCTCGGATATAATAGGAACTTGAAACAATTTCCGATGCATACTGTCGTAAATTGTTTATTGTCCTCATTGCTTTCATTTTTTAATCGATTTTCTATTTATTTGGTAATTTGTAACAGAGCACTACCAATTTAAGAAACAAAAGGAAGAAATATGGAAAAATCTAAGTTACATAACAAAATAGTAATTTTTGTTCAACTATTTGGAACCATCATGTGGAACCATCATGTTATGGAGTTTGAGAAAATTTGTCCAACATTGCAATACTTACTGAATGTACAGTTAAAATCAGACGTGACATCTTACTCCCGTAGTATCAGTTATATTAATCATACTTTGTCAAAAAGAAATCGACATAAAAATTGTTTTTACACACTCAAAATTTGACACATGCATATTTCTCAGTCAATCTATCTTCATTTATTACACTTCGCCTGTACTAGTCGCAATAACCACAAGAAAAACAAAATAGAGAATCGCTAGAAAAACAGTTTCACTTCCAGCCAAAAATCCAAAATCCGAAAGATTTTCGAAAATCGCCACTGTGCGTCGAGACGCGGTACTAATCGCGAAAAAGCAGCACAACGGATACGCGAAACAATTAATAAATTCCAACGAGACAAGCATTACCCCTACGTGACTTTAATGCTTATCAGTCACGCTAAGCAGCCGACAATAATTACATTGACGAATGCATCGGACGATAACAGCATATCCAAGCGTGATTTCTCGGCAGAGAATGCATGGAAGCGAGTCAACAAGGCGGGAGCGACCGCAGAAACGTTCGGAAAAGATCGTCCTGGCTCGGCCGCACAAAAAGTCACCGAAGAAAATCTTCCACGCCTTCCTGTTGATCTTTTTTATCTTGTTTAACGAGTCGATTGTATCGGGCATCGGAATATTTATAGATGGCTGGCCAACGCGGAGTGGTATCGTCGACGTACGGATACACACGAAGGAAGATCGTCTGCTACGATTCTCTTACTGGCTAACCTCTTCTGCCTAACCTCTTCTGACTAACCTCTTCTGACTAACCTCTTCCGACTACCCGAGCGATTCCGATCGTTAGCGATCGCCGTGGCGTCAGCATGGATCCGTAACGGTCAATCTGAAACCAGCAGCAGTCTTATCAATCATCCTCAAACAGCAAGGAGAAATATTAGTAAGGATAAGATAAAAAAGCATAAAAATAAACGGCCGATAAGCGGTGGTCATTCGTGCTGATTTAAAGACGGGACGGGCTTGATACAGCCGACCGAATTGCATTTCCAGCACGTCGATTACGCCGCTCGCAAACACCGATGGAATTAATCTGGTTCGCGACGCGGATCGCGCGATACATCGTCGCTACTTGATCTTGATTTCGGAAGGTAAATATTTTCGTCGATTCGTTCGGCCTGGTGAGACTGTAAAAAAGTTAATTGTCGGTTGCCTTTTAGATCGGGAAACCAGATCGCTACCAACGATCGCCCTAACCTCCCGTTGAAAGCTCGAGGAGACCGAGCTACGGACCGAACATCTGTTACGCAACCCGATGATTGATATTATTCGCTATCAAAAGATATAACTGCTTGATTGAATCGGTTAAAATGATTTGACCGTGGTATTGTTCCAACAAAATATCTTCGGAGATGCAATGAATTAACGTTTTAGTCGGCGGTCGTTTTATGGGCGAAGAAGCGGCGTGCGTTCACGTGCATACAAAAGGTATTCGCTTTTCAATAGTGTTTTGAATACTTTGGCAGATTCGATGTTGAAAAGTTGTCAATAGAAACGATTCTCCGTTTATTTAACGCTGTTTCTGCGACGATTTTTGTGTACAATTTCGACTAAGAGTCTTTTATAATAAAAATAATTATATATAATAATTAATTGCAAGATACCAAAACTGTCGGGATTTACAATTGTCTGTTAAATATAGATAATTGAAGCAATATATTTATTGATACACTCATCACATTTTAAATTCTAGCTTAATTCATCAATCTACAAGATATGAATATACATAAATATGAATATACAAAACATTGTTTACCTCGATAGGAACAATAATACTACATATTTATTTACAGATCATGTCCCCCCGGGATCACATAGCTTTCTCATAGCTAAAATATTATCTTCTTCATTTTTTAATTTTTACTAAAAAGCTAATCAAACACAGTAGTATTATTATTTTAGCAATAATCGTAAAAACGGCATTGTAATAAAATTCTTTCCTGATTCAGTACCAAAGTTTTACAAATCACTGCTTGCTCTACAGTGACTTTTATAGATATGTAACTATAAAAACAAAATTTGCGTGTGCTGACCTCACTACCAGAATTTAAGGACAAAGGGCGTCATTTAATTTTTGTGTAACTAGTCACTGCAATGATCCACATTAAAATACAACATGCTGAAAAACAAGCGATTATTAAAATTATGCAACAACTCTCGTATTTTCCGTTACAACTAAAATAAGGATTCTCTATTGTAATTAGAATCGACATTATGCCGCAATATAGTGTTGATATTTACAGGTAAAATCGTTTAAAATTAGGTGTCAAAAAATTTTTGGATCCAAAATGAGCTGCAGAAAAATGATATCACTGAATTAATTTAATAACTATTGTACGAAAAGTCAAAAAAATTAGTTGTGGAGAAATAATTAAACTCAGTGTATAATTTGAAGTTAAAATTTGAAAAGTGTCTTTTGACTCTGTTTGGTAGAAATAGTGTTAGTTTCGTTTGATCATTTGCATTTTTTATTATTAGGTAACATCAGGTATATGTGTAGCATTTCCTTAAAGAAAGCATTCAATTTAATTCCTAAGAAGCATTAACCTTATCTATGCATTGCGTCGCAATAATTACACATATGAAATACACTTAAATATAATTAAACGTCCAAATAAGTAACATAATTAAATATAAATGAACATTCAAATATAATGTTAGGTGGAATGAAACATATCCCAAACTTACCAAGAATTTCTGAAATACCATTTGAGTCTTGAAAATATTTTTTTTTGGATCTTTTGGAATAATATTTTTAGAATAATATTAAACTCAACTTAAGCTTTTGTATTAATATAAACTTTGATATATTGACTAATGCAATATTTTTCTGCAGCCACAAAAAGTACAATCAGATTTATAGTTGGTTTAGATTAATAATTCACGGTAACACGAAGGTCTGAGTTAGGTCTGTGTTAGGTCTGATTTATATTTATAGGTGAGTTTTGGGTTAGGTTTAAATTAGATCTAGATAACGTGTTACTAAATACATACGTTTCCGTTGAATGTATACAAAAAAAATCATTCAATTTCTTAAGGTCGATTCTCATCTGTATTACTAATTATCGCATTGTTCATATTTTAATAAATAACAACCGTCAAGTAAAACTTTCGTAACATTATTCACAGTGATGACCTTGACAATATACGCTGAAACAATTTTTAATATCAGTCAGTGGTACTTTTTTGTAAATATTTCTAAAGTTTTTATATATGTTGTATTTGATTATAATTATTATAGTAAAAGAAGGACATCAAGTTGCCAATAACCTGTACCAGTGAGTAATGCGACGCTAAATAATTAATTAAAAAATAAAAAGTAAAATTTGTTTAAGATCTGAATTTGTCTAGTTCAAGAATTGTTGCTCAAAAATTATTTTCATAACTTTATCGCTTATTTAGTTGAAGAATAGATGGGATATTTAAGAATAATTCGATTAATGTTTGAACTCACACCTAGAGTTTACACATATACGTTGAGCTTATTGATGACGGTAGAATATTTCTTATATATTTTTATTAAACCTGAATTAGTACTATAGTGAACAAAATATTACATTAATCATATAAATAGATAGATGTAACCGAAAGTCATTCTACTCCGAAAGACAAGAATTACAAAAAATAATAATAATAATAATAATACAACTGGATTTAGGAGAAACATTATTACCTACCAATTACAAAAATTACAAAGCAAATACTGAAATAAAATATCAAAGAAATGCCTTCCTTTAATAAATTTTCGAAATAAAAACGACACTCGCCGTTCGATAACCATTATCTAATGAGACTTGTAAATCAAACCGTTTGAAAGATAATAAACCCAGCCAAAATAATCGCGTGCACCGGATACCTACATCCGTTTCTTCGATTCCGCATAATCGCAAATAAATTACAGCAGCGTTTCGGAGCACTGATTTAGTAATAAAGAAAGATATAATTTCTAAATGGAAGCAGGGACGAGAAAAAAAGAATCGGGAACCATAGTAAACTGGCAGCAGGAACGAAAAAAAAGGAATCGGGAACCATAGGAAACCCGGCTATTCGTAAAAAGATGAAATTTACGTTTCTCCTACGAGGGATCGCAGTCAGAGATCAGGTAAAAAGACCCGTTAGGAGATACGTTTTTTTTTAAATTCGAAATTACGTCCCTCGGGAGGCAGATTATGGTCCAAGATCAGGCAACCGACCAGTCCCCTTTCTTCTTCGAGTTTGTGTCTTCGGGCTCCGATCCCGCATCGTTCGCACACAGAAAATTCTGGTGGCCATCCTGTTTCTTTTCCTCGCCGATTCACAGAGTTCTGAATTCCGCTTTATTGCAACAATTTGATTTTTCAAGTTCGATATTGTACCGGGAAGTAATTTTAACATCCTATCTACGGATGACGCCATTTGGCGTCAAATTTAATTGTGTGATCGATATTAATAACATTATAAATTATAAATAAATTATAATGTTTTAAATATATTAAACCGTTATAACAAAGTTTACATTCCATTGTAATTACTATACCACTAATAATAATATATATAATAATAAAAATATAAACTTTATTATAACCAGAATGAAAATAGTAACAAACAGATGACAAATGACTGAAATTTACGCACTCGAAACATAGTCATGAACATGTCGATAACAGATTGGCAAATGCCTTTATATTTCCAACGCACCTCGATTAAATGTTAATACATATTTTTAACTTCGCAACGTTCTAGCTAGTATCTTACTTAGTATACTACAATCTTATACCTTAACCAGTTAACTATGGCGATCTCTTTGCAAAGCGGCCACCAGTGTGTGTCGCGATAATCAAGCGATGACGAATCCAAAAAGACGAATCCAATTCAAATTATTTATAATTTTCATTTGTTTGTTTCATTTCGTCTCGACCTCTAAACATTTTAAACATGTTAAACTTTACGAATATAATTTAGTTTTCGCCAGAATTACAATTTAAATATCAAATTGTTACAAAATTTTACGCATGACGGATATAATCGTCACGACACAAAATTCTGCCACAAATTCTGCCAAAGTAACGCTAAAATGATTTTGGCCAGAAAACGCGGGTTTCCGGATCGCTGTGCGATCGAAGGAACAAATTCATCTTTCCTTCACCTTCAAACTTCATCGTGACCACCTCCTCCCCTCTCTAGTGCCGTTTCATTCTCTTCTGCTTCCTCCTCTGTCGACAGAGCACTTTCTCTACCTTGAATTCTAAGTCCGTGATCGCACACGAACGAAAGTCGGAAACAGTCGTAGGAGTTTCTAATTTCGACTTGACCTTCGGAGAAGTGGGTTAAATCATAAAGCACTACCTGTTTGGCCATGCTGCTTCCGCCACCTGACTCGAGTCAAGTGCGTAGATAACTCCGGCCGATAAGATTTTTTCTAAATGAAATTTTTGTTTGCCTCGAATTTCACGGTTCGAACCTCCAGCACGCGGGCAATTGAAATCGAAGTTTTCTGGGAATTTAGATATTTTTAAAACGGGATTTAGATGATTCATATACTTACAGTAATGTACACGCCACAGACCACGATAATCAATTGTACAGGTCACTCAAATAAAACTGTTATAATTCAATAAAAATTATTTGTTGCACGAAAATTGATAATATTTAGTGTACTGTATAGTTCATAGTATAAAGTTTATTACAGTATAAACTATGAATCAAAGAAGGTGTGATAGACAGAAATTTTATTAAGTATTAGATAAAATTATTAAATTTATCCGTAATAAGAATGTTAAATTATTATTATAATATATCGTCAGTATTCAAAAATGAAATTTTAGATTGTATTATACGTATATCTTTATACTTTGATGCGATATATTTGTAAAACAATGATTAATTTACAAGTATAAATAATGTTGACATAATAAACGTGCAAATACGATTAGCTTTTATTGTAATTTAATCACGTAGGAACCTTTGTAAGTACCTATTATCAAGATAATTTTAATATCGTTACGATTTAGAGAGAAATAATTAATTTGAATGGAGTGTTTTCGAAGTTATTTGATAACGTTAATCACTCCTGAAGTATATATACCTACATATACCTATATATGAAGTAATATATGAAGTATATATATAAGTATATTATATACCGCTTATTTAATTTGTCCAGAATTTGTATTGATCCATTATACATATAATGTTAATAAAATTTACACGTAAAATAAATTGAAAAATACTAATAATGAATATTATATACAACAGGTAAACAATAATAACATCGAAGGATTGTTCGTAACAAGTTAGCTGATTCTGCGATTACTTTTCTTTCCAAAAGGGCTACATAAAATTCGTGAAGTGACGTTCTCATAAAGGCCAACCGACTGCTGTCAATTTAATATTAGTTCCGATACAGCTTAAAATTCATCGATTTTTATGCACTATGCATAACCTACCTATATGTATGCAGTGTGCATACATAAATACAACCCGACGTTTTGTGACATTCTTATTCACGAGGTGCAGCATAAAGATGTAATATTTTTTGCAGTCGAGGCGCGAACACTTTATCCAGGTTATTGTCGGAAAACTTATCTTCTGAAATGTACGCATTTACAAATTCGTTTTTATCTTTAATAACGTGCCGTTGTTATCTTACTTGTTAGACATAGAGTTACACCGCATTGACATGCTACGAGTTATGTTCAAAGATTAAATAAAATGTGTGTACAGATGCAACGTTAATGGTTACTGTTTGCGAACTATAGAATATTGATTTTTTTCTAGATCAATTGTTAATCTAAATCTTTCGTTAAATCTTTCTTTAGACAGTGCATTCTTTAAATTACTTTCAACGTTTACTGCTTTTAAATTGAGTCGCATTTTAGATATATTTTCATTAGAAATTGTACACTTAATCTTTTAAGAATTATACGAAAATTGTGTTCTTATAAATAGAAATATTTGACTTTTCGGATTTGCACTTATTTAACATATTTTAAAAGTTATACTTGAAAACTAAGTTATACTGTTTATTTAATAGTTAGTATTCAGTATATTTATAGACATGTTACTCGTATTAAAAATAATACACGATAAAAATTATTCATAATATCATATTATATTCAATCATTATACTAATGTGCAATAAAAATAATTCGTATTAGAAACAATATGTGATTAAAATTGTTCGTATTAGATATATAATGATATAAATAAAAATTATTCATATTATGCGCAATATGTAATAAAAATTATTCATATTATACACGATATGTAATAGCAATAATGCATATTATACACAAAGTGTAATAAAAATTATTCACATTATACATAACAAGTGATAATTATATGTGATAATAACTATTCATATGAAATAATATGTAATAAAAATAATTCATATCGGAAATAATAGGTAATAAAAATGATTCATATTATACACAAAATGTAATAGCAATTATGCATATTATACGTAAAGTGTAATAAAAATTATTCACATTATACATAACATGTGATAATAACTATTCGTATCAGAAAGAATATGTAATGAAAATAATTCGTATCGGAAATAATATGTAATAAAAATGATTCATATTAGAAATAATATATGACCAAATTATTCATGTTAAAAATAACATGATCAAAAGATCAGAAGTACTATACGATAAAAATGATTCACATCAGAAACAGCATGTGATAAAATAACAAACAGAACTTGAAATTGTATTACACTGATATAAATAACGAAAGAAGGTTACTGATTTTTTATATAAAATTCCACAGCTGCAGAAATATTCTCACTTCCATTGCGATTAGGCTGCCAATACCATTACTCGTCGATTCGTGCGCCGAACGCGCGACAATCCTCGAAAAGTAATCGAATGCTTTTCTACGGTGGGCGTTTGTTCGGAGCGGCTATTTGAATCGGGCGACAACACAATGCGATTCAATCGGCTTTGCAGGCACAGGTTCGCTTAACATACTTGTTCCAGCGTCCGAAAAGAAATTTAAACGAGTACACCTATCGCGCCTTCGTTTCTTTTCCTCGTTGAAGCAAAGAGGGAATCCGCGTGCGCGAAGAAATACGAGGGAGGAAGCGGATAACACGAGAGAAAACGAGATCCGTGCGGCGAAATGACATTCGGTTCGATGTTTAATGAAATACGACCCAGTGCCATACGCGGTTGTATTTTCTTATTCGCAGCTGCGTCGCTGTACCTTAATGGGAACATTTCATTTCAATGATTTATCGTTCAGCCAATATCACGTGTCACGCGTCAATGATGCACTTTTTCAGATAAACGTGCGATTATGAACTTCGTGCTTAACCGAGGAACGTACGACGCTACTTTTGATCGTGTTGCGGTTACTTTCCATGTTGCAAACTCCATTTAGGGTAGCGGAGCCGATTATTATTCGATGACCAATTGCTGTGTTTTTGGTATGTTTTCGGGCATAATCAATTTTATTAAATATATCGATAAATCGAATAAGATGTATTAAACTTTGGTATTCTTTCATTTCGTTTATTTTTTAATAAAAACATGTAACGTGTCTTGTATATTGAATATATCTTGTATCTTGTATATATCTTTTATCTTGCACATATCTTTTATCTTGCATATATCTTTTATCTTGCATATACCTTTTATCTTGTTTATTTTTGAATTAAAAAGTTCGATGTGTCTTGTTCGATAAATATAAAGTTAATTGTGCCGGAAAACAAGCTAAGGTCTCGGCAATTGGCCATCCCACAGTAACCGGCTCCGCTTACTCCACTACCCTACACGAACTCGGCGGGAGACAACCAGTTCATACAGCCGGGTAGGTTCATATAATGGGAGTGCACTGATTATCTTCACTACATGCAACTTTTCGTTTAAATAACCGGAGATCGCGTTCAGATAGATGGATTTAACCAAACAAACAAAAGAGAATGTGCTGAGTTTACATTTGTGTACGTTTGAATATCTAGGCGCTCGCATAATGAGAGTAACGCGCGACAGTGGTTCAGACAATAGCAGCAGTTCATTAAATTGAGCATTGTCCGAAATTTTGTTGCAATAAATTATGTTCGGATAAGCGGGGTTCTACTGTACTTGCAACTGTGTTTGTTTAAGAGATAGACTGACTTGTGTTAATTATTTTTCATAGATATTTGTACATGTTTATATAATTGTAAATAGTATAAAAATATACAAAATATAAATAATATAAAAATATACAAAATATAAATAATATAAAAATATACAAAATATAAATAATATAAAATATAAACATACAGTTCACGTACACTAATATACAAATAAAAGCGTTGTGGATATGCTGTGTACCCTTAAACAATCACATGTTACTATTTGTCATCAGTTTGGTCGCTTCAACGTGATAATGATAAAAAAAATTCTTGTAAATTATATAAGGCGAGACTGCAGATTTTTGTCGAAATAAAATGTTTATGCATCAATTGCATTCTAGATCTCCATGATACCCAGTCTAATACAAAGTGAGCAATGAAGCTGTACAAATTAGGTTTACCACGAAAGAACAGTAAATATTTTATAGCATTTGTCTGCCAAGTAAATGAGAATTCGTTGTTTGCTAAAACAAACATCGATAGCTGTTTAATAAAATTAGTTTTTTAATAAAAAAGTTATTAATAGGCTCTGGATTTTTATGTATTTATGACGAGTGTAGATTTTCAAAATGCAAGGAAACGTATAAATTAACAAGATCTAATGGCATTTTAATTTTCTTGTTCCAACGAATAATTCTTTGGTTGACAAAGGAAACGTTGTTCTTAAATCTAATTTTAGAAAAATCACAACTTTCACAAAAATCCATGATTTAGTATTCACTGTGATAAATGTTAATTCCTTGGTATTGTTTGATTGCATAAATTATTATGACTTCGCCGAAATTTTTGAGGTGTTTATGAAAATGAACAACGTGGGTATCATCGATTAACAATAATATTACTGACAATTTTTTATTAATAGTTTTATTCTCTGCTGGATCGATTGTTGTTATCACTTTTAATTACTAGTTGTTGCTGTTCACCTCAAATGTATTGTCATTGCAATTGATTTAGTATATAATATTTAATAAATATTGATAGGAGAATTGTGAAGCTGAACTAGACGACTTGAATTTTCTTTAAATATTAAAGGGACTATTGTATAATGACTTAAATTCTTAAATTTTGCTATTACTTGCAATAATAACAAAAGATAAAAAAAACTCCAATTTTTAACTTTTTTAACTTAAAATGCAACTCACACTTATTTTGCGACCTTTAATTGTTTACAGTTTATACCAAGGTCAACCAATTTCGATAAAATTTTCAACATGCATATAAATTATCGAGATCTAGAAAACGCATTATTAAAATTTTCGTTATAGGCTGAAATAAAAAAGTTAAAAAATGAGAGTCTTTTATTTCCTTTTGTCATCCTAAGCAATAACAAACTTTTAAAAAAGTATTCTGATTATGGTTTATCATCTGAAATAATTCAAGTCGTTTAGTCCATTTCTAAAAAAATTGTTACGTTTGAAAAGTTATTATTAATGTAAAAATGTATTTCTTTCGCTTTCATTGGTCTAAATAAACACAAATATGCCAGCCAAAATGCTTAAATCATGATAATTGCACGAAAGTACTTCTAAACTTTGCGCAAAGAACATAAACTTGCACAAAGAACCACAGTCTAGTTATTAGCGTCTGAGTTTGTAGCGTTTGCGAACCCTCTAAAAAATTCATTCATTTCTAAGTAGGAAGGCTCGTGGTTACGCTTACTACGACTGCTGCCGCGGTATCTCGTGGTCAATGAAATTTTACAGATAAGGTTTACCGCAAACAAGCAGTAAAAACTCTGGAGCATTTACGTAGCAAATCAAAGAGAACCGATTGTTTGCTAGGTAATTAAAAGCGTGTGGACGCAAAACCAACTGAAAAGTTATCGATATTTGACTCTGAATTAATCGCGAATTATCCCAAAACGTCACTCGTTTCTTAATAAAAAGGATTGCAGATCCGCATGCTACAACAGCTAAAACATAGTATCTATAATACATAATGATTAATGAAAGTTCGCTGATAAGGTCTACCACAAATAAGCAGCAAAAACTCTGCAGCATTTATGTAGCAAGTCGAAGAGAATTTACTGTTCGCTAGATAGACGTAACCTAACTGAAAAGCTATTAATATTTGACAAAATAGTATTTATGAATTTTCTCGAAACATCATCACTCAACGTCTAGTACTGGTTTTATTTCTCAATAACGGTGCTTGTAGATCCACATGCTACAACCGCCACCATAGTATCTAGTGGTTAATGAAACTTTACAGATAAGGGTACCGCAAACAAACAGTGAAATGCTCTAGCATTTATGTAACAAGCCTAAGAGAGCCTACACGCCTGCTAGGTAATTAAAAGTGTGTGTTTATAAATTCAAACTGAGAAGCTATTAGCATTTGCGAATCCCTCCAGAAATTCATTCGCTTCTTAATGATAAAGCTTGTAGATGCGCACAGTCGAACTGCTACCACAACACTTAGCGTTTAATGGAACTGTACGTGCAAGGTCTTCCACAAAACGCCGGCGAAGCGTTCGACTAATAAGTAAAAGAGAATTCGCTGTTTACTATCTAATTAGAAATGCGCGCGTACACATAACTAACTGGAAAGCTATTAGTATTTCTGTATCCTCAGAAAATTCATTCATTTCTCAATAAAGAGGCTTGTAGATCCGCGTAGTACACGGCCGATACCACGGCGGCCCAGTGGTTAATGAAACCGTGTAGATAAGGTCTGCCGCAAAAAGCCGGTGAAGCATTAGCCTATCGAGTCAAAGAGAATTCGTTGCTTGCTGGGTAGTTAGAAATGCGTTTGTACAGAGGAAATAAAAGGAGCCGAAAATTCGTCGAATGTCGAGGGGTAAATCGTAAGTGGATACCATATTTCTTGTTCGGCTCCCCTATAATCCTAACTCTTGTTACTTCGACAAGCGAAGAGCTGTGGTCCAGCAGCGGCCATACTGAAGGTTTGACCTTGAAGGGATAAAAAATCTTCCCCAAGATGTCTCGAGGCTCGAAGGCAGTTTTTCTCTTTGTCTCGCTCGAACGAACGTTCCCCTACAGCGTTCGCTCTTTCCCTCTCACCGCTGGCTTTCCTCCACTCCTTCAATTAGTCACTTCCTCCTCCTTCGTTTCCAACGTTGCTCTCTCATTTTCTTTCTTCTTCTGCGGTGCTCTCTTTCGTTTCACCTCTTGTTCTCTTATTTTCTCCCTTATTCTTTCCGTCCTCGAGTTTCCGTCTCGCTCGCTCACGTCCTCTCGCTCCTTCCCGCATTCTTCTTTTCCACCTTACGCTGTTTCACCCCAACGCTCCCTCCCGTTCCGCCGGCATCTTCCTGATTTCCTTTTTCCTCTCCTCGCTCGCTCGCTCCTCGACTTTGTCCTTACGCCGTCTCTTTCCCACCCGAGCCCGCTCCTTCCGTGTCTCTTTGTTCCGCCCTTGAGAGCCGGGCTCTCTGTCCTTTCAGCGCGGTACCCAACGTGACTTTCATTTCTTCTCTCTCCCTTCGACTATATAGCCGACCGCTCGGCAAAGCCTTCGGAACACCGCCCTCCGTCTCGCCTTCTTTCGATTCTCCCTCCTCGTCGGTCGCCCTCGTGATCCACAGCATCCTCTGTCTCGTTCCAACGAGCTCGATCCCCAACCTCTCTCCCGCTTCTCGTCTCTCTTGTTCCATCTCTGTTTGCCTGTTTTGCTCTCTCCGGCTCGCTCGGTCTCTTGATCGAATGTTTTTATTGTACCCGCTCTTTCAGACTTCAGTGTTCCTCCCACTCCGCCCAGCCCGAGACTCGGCAGGCTCGTTTTTCTCTCTCGCTGCCTCCGAGTCCTCTATAAAACGCTGTTCTCTCCGTTCCACCTTCTTGGCCCGCAGCTATCCCATTCCGGACAACGCCGTTCGCGCGTCCCTCTCCCTCGTTCTTGCCTCCTGAACGATTTCCCTCTTACTATGGCTGTCGAGTCAGACACCGGAGGAGCTTGTTTTCGAGTGTCCGCCGCGTATACGTGCACGAGGCGACCGTGTGCGTAGAGTTATATCAATTTCTCTGCAATAACAGTACGATAGAAACGGTACAGCTACTTCCAAAATTACCTGGCCGACGCCGATGCAAATCGCCGCGGCGACCACACGATCCGAAAACCGAAACATCGGCGTCGAGCGTCGTCCGCATTTATCGAACCGGGAATAATAATTATTGTAGCGACCGCAAACATAACGGACGCCCGGATTTATCGGCCCGATGACGAACGCCGCGACTCGCGCTAACTCCAGATTGCACCGGAACGAAGGCGGTGCATGTCCGTGCTCGATCGCGAGCTGTTTATTGTCGCGTTATGGCGATACCTCCAATTCGAGTTGTCATTTTAATTAGTTCCCGTTGGTACTAGCCTCGCCGCTCGCCTCGAGTTTTGTTCCCCATTCGTTTTCTGTCGAATTAATTAATTAGTAATATCCGGAGAACAACGTTGACCTCTCTGGAAACGTCTTCATCCACGTGCTCGCGTGTGCGCGTGCTCGTGCATGAACGCGGAATGTTAGCCGTGGTTCTTCATTTGTTATTAAGGAGCAGCGAACGTTGATTATGCTCGGCGTTATTTATGCCGGTGTCTGTGGAGATGGAAAGGTGTATACTTTGGCAAAGGTGTATACACTCTACTTTTAGTTTTCTGATAATTTGTCAATCCGTTTTAATTTGTATGAGCGTTCTTTTTGTTTTATTTTACCTTTGGGTTGTTACGACATTTTCGATGTTGGACCATTGAAACAATGGAACACTATATCTACCAAAGTCTAAAAGCGACTAACAAAAGCTGCCTGATAAGAATTGTAAAACAGAATTTATTCAAATTTTTACTATTACTATATACTACTCAAATTTTTTATATTTACCAAACTGGAATAAAGAAATATATTTTATTTTCTGAAATTTATTGCAGCCTTCATCGCCGTCTTTTGCATGCAATATTTTATTAGTAAATTAAATGTAAATCAATAGGGACTTTGTAAGAATTAGAAAATATTATTATATCGTTTTCAACTTATTAATATCATAAAGGAATGAAATAAATGTTTATTTAGTAACTATATCTTATGATATAGATTATGATTATATATTATGATGTAGTTACTAAATAAACATTTATTTCGTTCCTTTATGATTTTAATGGGGTGATAATAATATCAATAATAATAATGATAATAATATCAATAGAGACAGTTTTTATTTTGTATAAAAATCTGCATAGTAATAATAACTAACAAGTTTCAGTTCTAACGAAAACAATACTCTTCAGCTCATCTTCGATACTGTATTTGATTATTCGATTGACGCTTTGGAAACTCTCTCACTCCATGAAAATTAAAAACGTTCCTGTGTCAATATGAATACTTGATTGATGTTCAATTGACGACGTCATTATTTATTGCTTCTGGGAAAGTAACGTGCAGTTATCTTAAGAGTTCATTACCTTTTTATCGAGATTTTACGACATTCCATATTGTATACATGTATATTATTGGCACTTGTATTCATTTTCATGAATATAATAGCATTCATATGAAAATGAAGGATGAGATTTTGTTATATTTTTAATATATTTTTATTATATTTTTATTAATTTAACAACTTTTCAACTTTCCATGGCACAATATCTGTAACGTGATTGTAAATTGTATTTTATTATTAGTTGTCTAAAATACTTGGATGAAATACAATCATGCCATTTTCTCAAATATATAAACAATGTTTTAGAACAACGTATAAAATTGTCGCAGAGTCAAAGTTATCAAATATAAATTTGAGAACATTTTTTCAGAAGAAAAAATAGAAACATATATTTCTATAATAAAAATATCTGCTTAGCGGTACTCTGGCAGATTAGAGGCAAAGCTTCACCTTATTATTTTAATAGCAATATTTCCTTTCTTATTGTTAGTCGAATTTTAAGAGCGTAACCAATTAAAATTAATCCGTTGAAATAACGTAGCTTTGAAAGTATTCTATTTGGTGTCGTTAGTATATGAAACAAGATTTTTATTAAACAAAAACATCGGGAAGAATTTAATAACATCATTGAATTCATTTAACATGTTTTAGAATTTAATGGTAACGCAAGTGCTGCCATTACTCAGAAAATAATTTAGAATAAACATGGATAAACATATTGAAGGCTACTTTTGTTCTCGTCTTTCCTTTGTTTCATAGGTCTAGGTCACTAAACACAGGTTTAGTCGTCAGTTGCAGTATGTAATCACAGAAAATGTGTCATTGTAATGCGAAGAATATGAATGGCAAACATAACAGATGTAAGATCAAAGATCGTATTTACTCAATTTTGCAATTTATTTGCTATTAGCAATACCTGCAATTACTGTGTGCCATGCATATGTATACATGTACGTACATGTGACAAAAATACTTCTGCAGAGATGTCTAGTGCATAATATCTATATGTAGTATACACTGTCGTTACATTAAAAAAAAATGTTTTTAAATCACGTTGTAATGAAAAGGTATATATTATAGTATTTATGAGCATGGCAGTAAAGTGAAATTTGCAATAAAATGCAATTTCAATTACTTGTACTTCATTATTTACTATTATCTAAATAGGTATAGGTGTGTATATATTATTTATAATATTTAATAGATAATTTATAACTTCCCCATTTATAATAACTTTTGAATTCAGCGTAAAATAGTGAATATAACTTGTAGTTAGTAAATTGCATGTATTATAGTAGGTTTATTTAGTAAATATAAATCGTTCAAGAATATCAATATGTTATTTTTAGCTTGCTAGCATTATTCGAACAAAGAATGAAATGCCTATCTAGATTCATTTTTTATGCTGCAAACAATTTTTATTTTCCATGAAAATACCAAACTAATATTAATGAATCATATATTCAATTCATTAATAAATAGGATAATTTAATCATTTCCTATTAAAGAGCTATTCATAATTCCTACAAGTTTAAAATAATTGAAAGCCGGTCATTTTGATCAGCCTGGTGGATCGAATGCTAATATGATCCTAGTGAAAATAGTGAAAATAGCTAACGATTGCAATTGGCCACTGCAATATAGAAATTTAGATGGAGCAATTTTAACTCTGGGTCCAAATTGACCCAAAATCTGCCACGCGTGGATTAATGTAAATTTGAATGCATTATAGTCTGTTAGAAATAATTAGAGTGGGATGGTCAGTTATTATGACGGATGTATAGTCAAAAAACAGATGATGATAGTTCAAATAACTAATCTTTGCAGCAATGTTAATCAATTATCTTAGATAAAGCATTCTGTAAATAATATATTCGTTGGGAAAAACTACAAATTCGACTCACATCCGTTCTGGAAAGTTAGGCAAGCGCTAATAGCGATTCCTGCCGGTTGGTTTTTTTCTTGCATGGATTTTACGCACTGTTGAGCCAAGCAATTTCGTTCCCTCCTTTATTGACGCGGGTTAATCACGGTCACTCTAGCCACGAAATATCTCGCCTCTGCACACGCACAGAGAGATTTCGAATGAATAATTCGAACGTGCAGCGACCACCGTTAACCCGTTTGTATAATAGCGTGTGTACGCTTGATTTTTCTGGATTGAAAAGTACAGAGAAGCTCAGAAGTCGTTTGTTTTTGCCACAAACAAAAATAATAGAGACAATTTGGTCTTTTGCAGTTATGGGAACAGCGACATGTAAAACTATAGAAATATTTATAGTAATGAAAATTATTCGCATATTGTGAAACGCTTAAGGGTATTAGTTTATTAAATTAATATATCGATTGTTCGTTTACATAACTGAAATATATTCAGTCTAAATCTTTTCCTTTTGTTAATAGCTCGATTGATGATGTTCCATTAATTTATGCTGTTGTTAAACTGCGTTATACTCGATTGATTTGTGCAAACTATTCTTGCTTTTATTGTTTTCCAACGTTCAAGTAAAGAAGTAAAAATCCAAGTTCAAGTGATTTTATCGAATGCTTTCATAATGGGATATAATGACCAATGAGAACTATGATAAATCGCTGTAAAGGAAATCTTAATCAATTTGTTAACCAAGACGTTATTCGAGGTGTACCATTCTGACAAAATTGAAAATACATATTTGTCCAATTTCTTATACTCCCCACCGTACACTTTTGAAGTCCCTTGGCAGGAATGCGAGAAAACTGGAAGGAATACAGTCAAGATACACCATCCCTACATACACATTGAACTCTAGTCCGCTATTCGTCGCGACGGTTACACACACATAGAGCGGCGGTCCGCCTCCTCTCGTCCCTAGGCAAACTCCCCTCGGCACTATGCTGGCAAATTTTTGGCAATTCTTCAGCACTATACCGACCAGTAGCCTATAAATCTGCTTTTTACCCTGACCGGTAGCCTGTGAGTCGGTTATTATGGCAACCAATAATTTGCTATCTATTATTGAGGTATTATTATACAATTTTTTAAATATTAGATATTTTCCGCGACGAATAAAATAAATAAAATAGATAAAATAAATATTGCTTAATATGAAAATATAAAAATGTTTATGGCCCAAAGGTCGGTAAAGTGTTAATTTAGCGATTCCTCGCCATTGTGCATGTCCTTGAAATCCGTTGTCAAGGATATCGTCCTAAACATTTCCAAAAACTGTAGGTTGCGTAATAAACCGATACTTTTAGTATAATAAGAAAGCACAGTTCGGCGCAATTCGAAGGAAATTATCCTATTTCCAAAGGTGTCCACTCAGTGTAGCTGCAGGTAGTGTAGGAGGGGAGCAAACGCAGCCACAACCACTTCTCTCCTCGAGTTCTCTGACGAGTGTTTGCGCGTAGAACCGTAAAGTGTCACGGACGATAATGGATTTCCCTGATCAGCCCGCCGTGTTCGAATGCTCCCGGAGCATTGAGAGAATTACCGAGTGTGCACGAAATTGTCAATTACCGCACGCTTTCCGAGGCATGTTTGTTGTTGCAGAATTTTCGCTACGTTAAACTATACTTTGCATAGAATTAACGTCTACTCTAGTCGCGAGTGTATACTCAACATTTCGGCAGCCTGAAAACTTGGGAATCTTCAACTTCAAATAATATTCTAGGCAGGAATCCTACTTTTGGTGAATAAAATGGTTTTATTTTAATAATCCTTAGCAGCAAATTAGGAACATTGAACACAGAAATAATTATAATATTTGGAAAAGATTATTTTCATCGCTTCCTGCATCATTTTTATAGATTCTGTGAAACAAAATAGAGAAATTTTTAAATATTATTTCGAGCATCCTCCAAATTAAATATCATTTTCAAAATTACCACCTCTGCTAAAATCGACTGAATTTTTTACTAAAATATTTATTTCAGAATCAGAAACGTTCTGCAGCTAATTACACTGTAAATTTTACGCATTAAGTAACAAAATGTAGATGATAAAAGTCACATAATTTTTGTACTTTTGTATTTATCTGACATTGTAAAAAATCTCGTGGACGCGTGGTTTAAAAAAACAAACACCCTAGGACACTCTGTATAATTAATTTATAAAAGCAACTGCTGTAATAAATCTATATTATAGATAAATTGATATTATGCATTTTTCTTTCACTTTCACTTTTGAATAATAACAAACTGTACTCTAGACTGAACAAAAATTATGCAGAAGCAATTTAGTAATTCTGTGGAAGATCTGTTTCAGTAGAAATTCATAGAAATCGACGAAATAACAATAGAACGTACTCCAAGCAGAAGACGAATGCAAATGCAAATTGTCAATTTTTTGAAGTAATTTATAGAGATCGAGGCTCGTTACTGGGAACATCGTTAAATTGTTCGATGCGATGACATCAGATAATGTCTCTCGTATCCATATGTTTCAATTGAAGTGGAAAACAACTTCCTGTAAATTGACTTGCTGGACGGCTTGCAGAGGCGTCCCCAGGTACACATGCACAGCCGATCCTTTGTCCGAAACTTCAAACGGCAGTACACATTTGTCCAGCAGATGCGTCGAAATTCGGAAACGTGGCTTTCCATTAATTTCCGAAGAAGCGAAAATAGACCGGTTGGATACACTTGAAAAGAGACACTCGGGACACGTGTGAGTACCGTTTGCGGTTAACTCGATAACCATCGAGGAATAACTGGTAATCGTGTAATAGATAAAATCGCTGTCCAATAGTTTGTAATTACCAGTGAATAAATTTGATGTAATGCGAGAAAATAATAACGATGAGAAATATGGGGAAATATTATTAAAAAGGAACTCGCTATTCAGGTTCTTGGAAATGCACTGCATTTTAAGGTGAATTAGTTATCGCATTGGTTGTAATTTTGAAATTGTCAACAGTGAAATTGCTGTTCGATGTGCCTTCTACTGTAAGGTGTGCTAGTTACAATAGGTTTACAGTGCAATGTTTTATCAATTATCTTTACTTCACGTGTACAGATATTGCTTATTGGCGTAATTGTTGCAATTGTGAAATTCTCAATGGAAAAATCGTTACTTGGAGAACACTCTTTGCACTGCAATGTTTGGTTAATCATTTTTTAATTCATCACTGTGTTTACTAGTGCAGAAAAATCAATAGAAATATTGTTATTTAATATGCATTCTTCGTTGCATCTTGCAAGATTCGAATTAGTTTACACTGTAATGTTTCCTTAATGATTTTTCTGCGTATGAATTAATTATTAGTGCTCTTGTTGTAATTTTGGAACCACTGACAGAGAAGTTGCTACTTAACCCTTTGAATAACCCTGAGGCAACGTTAAAAACTGTTACAACGTGTAACAATATAATGTTAAAATTGTCAAGCCTGTTCACATTTAAATACTGTAAAAAGTGTAATTGTTGTACGAGTCGTAAAGCTCAATTTTTTTTTTCAATCAGAAGACCACCATTTTGGATTTAGAATTAAAATGGCTTCGAGTGCGAAGGGTTAATATGCAATCTTCCATAAAGTGTAACATTGAAATTAGTTCAGACTGCAATGTTCCATTAATGTCCTTTACTTCGCATGTTGCAATACACGCGCATAATGTACTTGAACGGAACAGTTGCCAAATCATTGCTACAGAGAGTGACTCACTTAAAATAAATTAGCCAAATAACTCCTTGAATTATGATGACAAGAGAAGTATTTCACGCGCGCGCAAACCGCATTAAAAGTGTGAGTATGCAACGAAGAATGGTTTTGTTCAAAGGTCGTATTGTTGTAACTGTGTTCAAGGTCGTCTTATCTTGCGCACGTGTATGTTTTTCTTTTCCATACAGCAGCCGGGCGTGCATGTCTCCATTTCAGGAAAATATGACCTTGACTTCCAAATTTAAGCACGAAATTTGTTTCCATTGGAATTGCAAAAACCCGAGATATTCTTTTTTTGCATCGTCACAATTGAACGTTTAGCTGGTTTATTTGAAACGGAATACATGTGTTTTGTAAACTTGTCGTTGAATGTGCTTCTAGATGCAAATACTTGCAGATACAGTTGCCCACAAAAGTGATCGTACAGCTTTTAAAACGCGGTAACATTCTTCAAACTGTACTAAATAACTTGAATTTATTTTAAAGCGATACGAGGATTTAATTTTAAAAATTTATTCTTGGTATATTTTTCTTAATTTAAAGATATTATTTTTATTCTGCTATTACTTGACGATTTATCGAGTTAATTAATTTATCAAATTTCCAGCACGTACATAAGTCACCAAGATCTATAAAACACATTATTTAAATTGTCGTCATAGGCTCAGATAGTTAAAATGAGTCAGAACGAGATCTTTATTTCGTCATTTAGTAAACTAATTTCTTCAACATCTCAAAAAAATATATTCAAATAAAATGGCGAAAAATAAAATTTTATAGATTAGAATCTTTGTTAAAGTTTACGAACAAATAAACGTTTGCGCAGCGTAGATGTAATACTTTCCGCTGTTAATTGACGTTAATTATTTGTTCATATTCGGCACGATACAGCCACGAATGTTCGCGTAATTTGAGAAAATATGGCACGGCCGGCAGGCCGGGAGGTGGAATTCCAAAACTGGCTCGTAGCTTTACGGAATTGCTTCATCGTTGCAATTACGATGTTACATCACACGTCGGTATGTGTGTCACGAAAAACTCGTTTCTTCTCTGTAATCCAGCATCTTCAAAACATTGATAATGCTAGCAATGCGCGATGCAGCCATTCAACGGATACTCGAGCAGCCACCAATTCAGACGCTGAATTAGCCCCGTGGAAAAAACTGCTTTTGCTGTAACTCTTATTTCCATTATCGCGGCGTTTTTATTCGCATTCGAAGCGTTGGCGTCGTTGGCGCGTAAAAAACATACAACGTCTTCCAGAGACGGTTCCGGAAAGGAACAAAAACATTATTACATTCGAATACCTTGAGTTTGTAAAAAGAATGAGCAGGTTGTTTTTAATATTTTTTATCTATTGTTTGTTGAGAGAAATGAATAAAAAAGATATTAGAGAGATATCATTTCCAGAATCAGATAACGATCAGATAACTGAATGGACGGTTTTTGTGTGACTTGAGGTACATACAAAGTCTGGTATTAATATAATTAACATTACTTTTAGCATAGAAGTTGAAAGACGTACTTGAAAATTTAAATTTGACAGTAGTTTTACTAAAGGTGTCGTAAGCACCTTTGAAAATGCTAACGTAACAATAATTAATAATTCTTATAATGATTATAAAATTAGTTTGATGAAATTAGGTACAGTACAAAAGATTTGTAAGTAATATTACTTAAGCGTCAACTGTTCTCGCATTTTCTGTGGGATTTTGTCGTGCATTTTACTGAAATGTTGAATCTGGGGGTTCCAACGCAATATTGAACAATGGTCGTGACCTAATGGAATAAAGAAAACTGTATCAGTATTATTATATATGAACAACGCTAACATTTTAATACTCGGTATTATCGTGAATTTATTGCTTATTGTATTTTTGTGATCGTCATTATAGGTGTAGGAATGCGAGCTGTAAATAAATTAAAGAAGTTATTGTATTTTAAAAGGTGTACGAACACTTTCGTGGGTCATTGTGGGTCATTACACAAAGCTACCAGTCATGTAACGCAAGGAAGATTGAAATTATTTATTATAAGACTCAGTTAAATGGCTTGAATTTTTTTAGCTGATATAGCTGATAGCTAGTCTATTAAATAATGATCAAAATTATCTTTTTTTTTAAATTTTCTATTACTTGGTATAACAAAAGAGAAGTAAAAAGACACTCTTGCTTTTTAACTTTTTTATCCGAGTCTATAACGAAAATTTAAAAAATGCATTTTACAGATCTTGGTAACTCATGTGCATACTGAAAATTTGATTGGAATCGATTGACGTTGTTACGAGTTACAACAAATTAAAGACCGCAAAAAATGCAGTTTTGTCACGACTTTTGACACTTCTGACACTTTTGATAAAAAACTGTCAGAAATCTGCAATTTTTTAAATGAAATTTATTATTAAATTCATTACTAAATTAAATTAAATATAATTGTTAATTTAGGCGAGCATTAAAAAATTTCACATTTTAAGAAATGATATATGATAAAGTAATAGTTAGTTATTATGTGTCTATTGGATATTAGATATAATTTATTCTTGATGACCTACTTGAAAAGAACTTGTTTATTGCTCATAGATACTGCCATCATAACTCGATAAATAAATCATATATTTATTATTAAAGCGATATTTAATTTTATTGCATGTCAAACGATGCCATATTGTACAACGATTGAATTTTTTTAAATTGTATTCTATTGATACTAACGGAAAATACTTCTCTTTTTTCAGAGAACAGAAAAGAAGAAATGTTATTTTGAACAAGTAATATTGAATGACTATGATAAAACACTTAGCTTTGAAAGTAAATATTGATATTGTTTCAACAAAATTTCTGTACTGATTTGTTTTGTGATTATGAGGAAAATATAAGTTATACCGGGTGAGACCTTTAATTCCTTACCTCACTTTTTTGTAAACTACATGTATAAAAAAATGTTTCGAACAAAATTTGTATGGTATAAAGGGGCAACAATTAATTTTTTGTTATTTTCTTTTATAAAAATATAGTGGTCACCTGACAAAATATAATAAAACTCTTATGTGTCACTCGCATTGTTTAGTCGCCTACATGTGACTGCGTTGATCGTAATGTAATCTAACGCAAATAAAAAAGTAAAATACCAAAAAATTCATTGTTGCCGTGTATATTCCCCTTTATACTGAACAACTTTCGTTGGGAACGCTTTTTTGTTCGACATGCAGTTTACAAGAAAAATTGAGGTAAAAGAGTTAAATGACTCATCCTGTATACGCGGTGTGCAAAAGAATACTATTTTTGGTTTTTGATATTTTTATGATTTTTTAAATATTTTTGAGTAATGAAATCCACCAGATCTTTGCAAAGCAATTAATTTAATGATATACTGATCAGTTTTATTAGTTCTTGAATGACTTTAACGTCAATTCTAAAATGTTGAAAACAGTAGTAACAATTATGACCAAAATTATACAACGACTTAATATTTATGTTAAAAGTAATAGCTTCAATGAAAGCAGTGCTTTTAATTGAACTAAATATTTTAAAAACTACTTACATTGTTGTTGCACATTTCTCGCAGTTCAAATAAAACGGTACTTCAAGTGGGACGTAAAATTTCAGGAAATAAAATATTTGATTAAAATAGATATTTTAAAATAAATGACTTTACACTATGATTTAATAAAATAGAATTATTTTATTTCTTGATAATAAATTAAATAGATCAAATATTCCGAACTATGGTGCAAATATTTTCAGTGTTCTTTAAATAAAATTCCTATCTGAAATATTATCTTAAAAATATTTTTTATAACGAATACAGTATTTGATGTTTAAAACTACATTCTTTCGAATCAATCAAATATTTTATTGTCAAAAACACGTGTATGATCCAAAATAAAATATCTAATTACTATTTGTCGTTTAAAATACTATTTTACCTAGCTCCGAGTGTGACACACATAGTGTATCAAAACATCAGCGTATCGTCGACAAAGTTTTAATGTTGAAACAAAGATGTTATACAATCAACCATCGATTGTCTGATTTGCCTTTAAGTAATAAAAGGATGCGGTAGAACCTTGAGATTCACAAGGTCGACGTATAAGAAGCTGTCGTGTACCATCGAAATGAGAATCGAAAAGCTTGGTCGAACATTTTTTTCTTCGATACAGAAAATTGCAATGCCAGTCATTATGACGGCGCAGGAAATAGGAACAAAGAACAAGTTACCGTAAAAAGCAGCAAATATCGAAACAGTCTCGAACTCCAATACGTCACGTTTACGTCAAGCTTTACTTTTAAGACCGTTAGGGATTCCGATAAGTTAAAAGGAATATGTTTTCTTTCTTGTTAGATATTTATCGGTCGAAGTGCCCATTTACGAAATCAAGATTCGTACTTTTAAAGCTTCCCTTTTTTTGCAATGACCGTCATGAAAAAATCACTTATTGAATAACACGTATAACTGATATGTTTTCAAATTCGACTTGCTTATGTACAATGTTTCTTTTGCTATATAAATATTGTTTTGTAACTAAGCAATATCAATTTACAAATTTTGTTTCGTTATTAAATAATATATAGTTTCAAATATGAAATAAATTGCATGTACTGTAAATATAGAAAGTTTTGTTTATTGATAAATATTGTACAATTGTGAATATAAAATAATACAGTAGAACTATATACATAGAAAACTATTATTAAATATATATATATATTTTTTTTTTAAATTAGAAACACCCATATATAATGTTTATTTTATTCCTAAATAATATGCAATTATAAATGTATAAATATATATTTTGTATATATACAAAAGTACCTATGACAAAGTTTTTTTTGTACCTAAATAGTATAACTATTAGCGTAATACTTACTTCTAACGTGATTTTTAAAATAAAGAAATTCTTAGCTTATATAATTCCCTCCATTTATCGAATACATTATGTACAAATGATTCATGATTTCTGACCTCTGCATGTGACACCATTAGAAACGTAGTTGAATTTGCTTTGTTACCTAGATAACTGAACTATTCACAAAAACACGGTCACACACATTTTCATTCTTAAATATAGTCTTACTTGACGTCAACGTTGCTTAAAGATATATTACTAAACAGATGATCATTTTCCTACAAGTCATATACGATGCTTCGATAACAAGCACAATTTGCCAAACAGCGATTTACGTGTCTCTAAATGAAACTGTCGTTTCGTATGTTTCTCCTATTGAAACTGCTCCGAGTTGCTGCTAATATGATTCGAGCGCAAAATGTTAATCACTTTTGTCGGGCATATTAAATGATAACACGGTTGGATGGATCCGTTGATGCAACGTTAAATTGTAAATCGTTCTAAGTGCTCTTGGGAATCAACTCCAGCAGGGACCACCGATTAGGAACATCGATTCACATTATCCCGGTCGGTTAAAAGGGATACGTCATACCACGTAGATCCATATCGGCTAAAGTATCCATTTACGAAACCAAAATTCGTCCCTTCTAGTTTTGACGCAGGTTAGGGATGGTTTTTCGGCCGTCCGTTGGATCGGGACGGCCCTGAACCTGTGGGAGATTCATTTTTCAAGGGATCTAAGGACCTGCTCGTCCACTCTGACCCTCTTCTCCTCTTCCGCCCCGAACCACTACCATCAAAGATCTTACCCAGTCCTTCTTTCTATCCTTTTTCCTTTGTCGTTCTTCGCCTCTCTCCCAGGGCTGTCCAAAAAACCCCTTATTATTGTATTTCCGTCTCTTTCTCGCGCGCGCGGACTTTCCAGGATAAACATACCAAGCTACGGGCACGAAAACACGGGGATTTTACGCTAGAAATCTTTAACGTTCCAGGAAATCTTTTTGCAAGCAATTTGTTAGTCATTGAGTCTTCTGTTATTTTCGCTGGCATATCTGACGTCAGATTTTTCCCATTTATGCTTGCAGAAGTTTTGTTGTTACTAGTTAATCGAGTGCAGACGTTTTGTATATGTTTATGCGAAACGAAATACTGTTTTCCATTAATAACTTTAATATGTTGTAAACAGTATATCTACTATTTCAAATTTCGTTTACTTCTTTAATTGTTATAAATGCATGCAATCCACAGATTGCTTATTTACACATTTATTAGAAATTAGTTATGTTATCAAATTATAACAGACGTGCCAGCAATGTATTATAAATGTATAAGGAAACGCGAAGTGCAATAATATTTAATATTGAACTAATGGGGTTGCATTTATCGCTGATCTAGCTCGCTAAACAATGAGACGTCAATTTAAACGTATAGATTATTTATTTAATCTACTATTTAGTTTAAGTTATTTTTATTATTATTTATTTAGTTTGAGTCTATACTATAAAGTAGTACAAAGATCTCAAAAATCATTCGTCCTGATTCTTTAAAAACAATATCAAACTACTTGTCAGATAAATTGCAAAGCGTTGCTTGTTTTACGTCTTACAGTTTCATGAACATTTCCTGTCAAGAACCTGTTCTTTCTTATTGCAGCGAAATGTCGATTCTACGATAGAAACGCGCCCGGCTTGGCGTTAAATAAATGAGCACCTTTGATAAAACGGTACGAAAAAGTTGCAAGTTTTTTTTTTGCACGTGACTACTTACCAAACATAAGTAACGAAACAACAAAATTAATATAAAGAACTTTCGTACGCGCGAGAAATTTTCAGCCGGAGATGCGGGGTGATTGTTTAATTTATGATTATTTAATAAAATAGAAGCGAGATCGAGCGCGATGTCTCAAGGATTGTATCTCGTTAATAATATATTTCTCGGATCCAAGGTTCGATTCGAGATAAAGCCCAGGGGCTGGCCGAACGTTTTACACTCGAATATATCGTCTGGCACCTTTCGAACTTTTCTTCCCGGCTGTACCACGCTGAGTTGTTTACATTTTAACGGATGGCGACGTTGCCAACTCCACAGACCTGTTGCCTTCTCCGCGTTTAGGTTCTTTCATTAATTAACCACCTTAATGACGTATACGTGGAATCAATTCGTATCTGTGTATTCGTGTAGAAACTCGGATCGGTTTCAACAAATTCTACACGCCTGCTTTAACTTAACCGACTTCTACGCGCCACATAGTAGAGCAATTTAGTCTCAAAAGTTGGCCAAAAATGATTTTACCAGACCCAAACTACTTGGAAATTAAATGATATCATTGTTTGCTATGATTTCACAGAAGAATGTACGGTGCTGAATAATTTATAAATCATCGCAAATGTTACATTTAATATTACATTTAATATTACATTTAATATTACATTTAATATTATTAAAAGCTTTCCGTTGAGATCAAAGCGAATTCTTTTACTAGTTTCAATATTAATAGTTAATGATAACATATGACTGCCACAAAATTAGAATTTAGATGGAATATTTGTAACTCTGGGTCCAAATGGACCCGCCATCCGAAGATTAAATGGACCTTAAACTCATCTATTTCTTGTATCTATTTGTTAAAACTGTTTCTATTTGAAAACAAGCATTTTGACTCGCTTGGTAGCAGAATAAAATATGAATTATGTGAAATTGTTGAATTATTGGTCATTTTGTAACATCACTGATCACTAGAACAGAGGCAACGAAGGACATAATATTTAAACGAAAAGCGAAGTACACACACGAAAGACTTGTATAAAAAAACAATTTTATTATATAATTATTATATAAAGATTATAACGAGTGCGCAGTAATTCAGAAACTAGTGAAGAGAAAGAGAGTATCACAGGAACTTCTCACTTTTAATAACATTCGGAGGACGAGGCTCGGATCTATTCGGACTCGGAGTGTAAATAATGTTGTATACACGTCTACGATACTTTCCGACAGGTAATTGTTTGCACATGATTCGCTTGCTGTACGTGAAAAGTTTTATGGGAACAAATTCTTTTAGACTGTTACAACAATTTCTATAAAATGTACAAAACATCAAATTATTATATTTTAGATTCATTTAACAATAATATCGTTTTTAGTTCAGAATTAAACTAATCATTTAGTAATGTTCAAATATTGTTAAATCAGTCTCTATAAAATAAATGAAACGCTGAATTGTTATAGGCTGGATTTACTTAACAATATTATAATTTTTGGTTTATGACCGAAATAATAATTCAATATTGTTACAATACTATTCATTCAACAATATTTGACTAATTAACAAAATCATTGTTCCCGTTCATTTCATTTTTAAATTTGAGTAATTTTAGTCAACATTTTTCATTTCAACAATTATTTTACAACTGTTCTCGCTGGAACATGTATTAATATATTTTCTAGAAAATACCCCACACGTAATAAATTCTAATGTAGTTTCTGAGAAAGTTCTGGAATATTTTCGAATCCTGATTACGAGATTTACATATCAAATATTTTGTTTCCTTTATATTAGAATTGCCATTATACGTTTGCAACGAAGAATAATCTTTAGTTTCCGATATTGAGTGTCCATAGGAACGATAAGAATACGTTGACCCGAAAGCTGGTAAGTCATTTTTAGCTGAAAATGTAACTGATTCCGCGACTATAACTGGTTTAAACAAATATCGTCGCCATTGCGTAGCCATGCGATTTTCACAGCGAGCAATTGTATGTTCACCTGGACGGAGAGTATACAATAGTTATATACATTGAAATGAGTCACGAACTTCCAGAATTGTGGATACTATAAACGCGTGGCATCAGCAAAACCGACGGTTCTCGAAGTACAATGTAAGCGCATACGTGTGTGAACGTGCAGATTAGAATAAGTATTCAAAGAAAAAAAGAGAGTAAGATAAACTGCGTACAGGGTGTAGCAAAAGTACATGTCGGGACTAGTGAATCTGGCAAACAATAATTTTGTTATATATTATTGAGATAAACGTGTTAGATTAAGGTCCAATATTAATATATAATTTTTTAAATATTCGATACCTTTTGCGATTAATAAAATGAATGAAATAAAAATAGAAACTACAATTTAACATCGAGCTACTGTAAGCTCCAATATTAATATATAATGTTTTAAATATTAGATATCTTTCGCGATGAATGAAATAAATAAAATAAAAATAAGAATAAATAAAATAGATAAAATAAATATCGTTTAATATTATGAAAATATAAAAATGTTAGCAGATTTAATTATTATATAATAATAGAAATGTTTAGGGTCGAATGACCGGTCCGTAAATTGTTAAATAACTTACCGCAAAATTGAACTAGACTTGAAAAATACAAAATCAAAAATCAAAAGCTTGTTTTTATTTCGTTTCTATTTCGTTATATATTTCGTTTTATATTGTCTTATGCGTCTACAAGATATATACGGCGTAGACAATTTACGTTCAATTTTGGTAAATAAATATTCAGTCGAACGATTTGTCCATATTTTACCTTGAATTTTCAAAGTCGAGGTCAATTTTGCGGAAAGCTACTTACAACGGAAGATACAGAATTGCGTTGCGATGGGCCCGACATAAAATTTTACGGCACCGTGTATGTATCTAATAATAAAATGAACCTTGGGTCTCTGCGTACAGTCACGTGATTGAACATCGAAGTATCTTTGTCTGTTAACGTTGAGCAAACACGCGTTTTGTTTGTGATTTTATTGACCATGCAAGTAAAATCTTGAATTCGTTTGCGAGTCCGAACGAAGTGCTGTGTTAAATATTAATTCCAACTTCAAAAAATACAGACAAAATATCAATAGTATTATACAGGCTGATTCACTAAAGCTGTTACAAAGGAATATCTCCGTTACCGTTAACGGTACTCAAAAATGCTAGAAAAACAGACTTTATGGTTCGAAGGGACACATATTGCGACAAAAATAATCTTTTTCTTAAAAGCCATATTTTTCGAAATCTCAAGGTCATTGATGTCTTTTTTTTTAAATGGTATTGCATAATAATTATATCGCGATAGCTCGTATCAAAACGAATACAATGATCTGTAATAATGTGACCTTCGTGTGACCTTGAGTATGAATAAAATATAAAATAAAATATTTTAAGTTTCAAAGTTCAAAAATATGTTTGTAGACTTCTGCACATTTCTTAATTGAGCGTGGAAATTCAAATCGCGACGAGCAATGCGGTGCTCGACTGGTTTATGATCACCTGAAGGACATGTTACCATAGGTCATTGGATTCGTCTTGGTTTTAACCATCGTGATATAATGACAGAAATATGTAATCGCAAAGACCTGGATGACCTTGAAATTCCGAAGAATATGACCTGTAAAAAGGAATTATTTTCAGTGCAATATGTGTCCCTTCGAACCGTACAATCTACTCCTCTGGCATTTTTGAGTACCGTTAACGATAGCGGAGATATTCCTTTGTAACACCTTTAGTGAATCATCCTGTATAAGAATAACGTTTACATTTGAAAGCTTTGTGTTAATATAAATTTATTGCGTATTATATCTATGACAATCACTATAAATTTAGAATTTTAGGCTACGAATAAAAATTTTTAATCTCCCTTACGTTAACGTGATAGTTGATGCAGTATCTATACAATTGTCCTTTTCTAGGCGAGTATTGAAAAATATTCACATTTTAGTGAAAGCCATGCAGACGGATTATGCAACAAATTAATACAACAGAAACGTTAGAAAAAACTTATTTTTGTACATAGATAGTTGGTAAATAAATAATGATATTTAACAAATAAATAACGTAAACGAATATATTATTCGCTCGAAGGATATTTCTTCTAAAACAAATGTGCTCAATTTTGCTGATGATTATACTAATTTCTGTGCTACCTTAAGCGATTGAGAAAAAACAATTTAATTTTAAACTTCCTTTAAATATTTAGAGATTATTAACCATGTTGTGTGACAAATGAAAAAGATATTAGAAGAGAATATGTTAACAGTAATCACAGAAAAGTGAAACAGGAACAATGTGGCACACATACAGAGTGACCAATTTAAATCGATCCAGTCAAATATCTTTGAAACCGTCGTTGATATTAAAAAATCATTCGAACGAAATTTGGATGGTTTTAGAGGGCACGCGATCTGATATTAATAAGATATTCCTAGGAGAACGCGTCGAGGATATATAAAGGTCAACTTTATTTTTTTAAATGGAATTGTATAATTTTCATTATACCAATCGATTCAACTCGTCATTCTCTTCATAAAAATACTGAGGCATTTATTGCGAAAAATCATTGGTTTGGAAAATATTCGAATTTTAGTAATGCATAGTGTTAGTTTTCACGTATCTAAAAATGATGTTGTGAAATACTACCTTTAGCCTGAGTGCAACGATTTACCCGATCTCTAAAAGATACTAAAATTCAAATATCTTCTAAATCAATGATCTTTTACAGTAAATCCCTTAGTATTTTACGAAGAGAATGACGAGCCGAATCGAATAGCATAATCAAAAATATATAATTCTATTAAGAAAAATAAAGTTGATCATATGTCCTCGACGCGTTCATCCAGAAAATTCTTATTAATGTCAAGGTTATGTGTCCCCAAAAACCATTCAAATTTCGTTTGAAACATTTTTTAGTATCGTCGACGATTTCGAAGATATTTGACTGGATCGATTTAAATCGACCACCCTGTATATTTGAAACGATAAACGAACAGCGCGCAACTATCACAATATAAAAAACAGTGTATCTACGATACCCTTATTTTTAGAACTAAAATATATACGCTCCGAATTTGTACCGCCATAATTTTTAGTTTGAATACGATCGAGTACCATTTGATTAGATTTCATTCGATCCGGATAAGATTTACTGGAACAGGAAAACGAGCCCAAATTGTTGTTTGCAACAGTACTATATTTCCATAGAATAAACACATTTGTGAAAAGAAGTTTACTATCTCTGAGATAAGGCTAACAAGTGTTTCAGTAACACACCAAATCTGTAACGGTTAAATTTTCAATTACTACTGTGTGCACTTAATAGTGGATACATATTGATCTAGCACAGTGTGCCGTATCGTCAAGATAAAAACGGCGTTAATTAGTAATCACTGTGTAGCAGCAGAAATAGAGAAATCGTCAACTATTTATATGAAATTAATAATCTGCAAATTGTTGTGCAAAATAAAAGTTGTCTGCATTAATTGCAATTAATATAAAGCTTCTTCGTTCCTTTAGTAATTTTAATAGAGCAAATATACATATTTAATATTACATTTATATCAATATACGTACTTAATATTATATTTTTTATATATATATTATTATAATATATTTATTTTATTATAATATTATTATAATATATTTATTATATTATAATAATATATATAATTATATATATATATAATTATATTTATATTAATATTTATATTAATGTATACCTTTAATATTGTACCCCTTAATGCAAATACGTACATATTCTATATTATATTTATACTGACATACATTTTTTAATTCTTTAAATCTTTCTACTATTTTGTATTGCAACAACTCAATTCCGCCATAAATGCATCAAATCCGCATTCTAGTTGTAATAAAGAAATGTCTTAGTGCGTTATAAGTGTACAAAATTTTCTAGTCAATGTATACGGAACGGGCTTATAAATTGGTATCGTTTACGGCAAACAGCCGACCCGCGATAATAATACATTTTTGATAAGGGTCCGAGCTCTCTAAAACATTCTGCTTGCTGAAGATGCACTATCTCCCGCTAGATTAGAAAAAATGTCTTGAGAACACACGGAACGTGTTTGCAGCGAGAATCCTTCATGGAATCTAGCATCTGTTTAAATTTACCGGGAACGACGCTTCGTTTCATTTCGCATATTGTCTGCTTTTGCGTAATTTAATTCACCGAATCACAGCGCTACGTTGGTGATACGATAATGACGTATACGCCCCCTGCGCAGAAAATTTCATTTATTCGTAGACGATTTCGTCACACATTTTCATTGATGTTATTAGTATAAACTACCAATGTACATATAATAGATAATATTATTAGTATAAACTAGCTATGTATAATAAATAATATTGTTAGTATAAACTAGCTATGAATAATATTATTAGTATAAACTAGCTATGTATAATAAATAATATTATTAGTATAAACCAGCTATATCAAATAAATAATATTATTAGTTTAAATTAGCTATGTCAAATAAATAATATTATTAGTATTAACTAGCTACGTATATGTAATAAATGATATTATTAATATTAACCAGCTGTGTGTATATAATAAACGATATTCTTAGTATATACTATACATACAGAATAACTTCGATCAGAATTGAAAAATTATGGTTTTTATATCAAGTTTCGAATCAACTAATTTAGATTTTCTTACGTTTCATTAAGATCCATGGAATAACTAATATATCTAGAACGAGTATCTTAAAAGATAATCTGAAAACATTGATACATAAAATTATAAATTATCTTAAGTATAGTTATATTTTTGTTAGATCGATCCGCCATTTGAGTGTTCGAAATCAAATTAAATGAATAATTATGCATAGAGACAGTGATATAGACAGTGAAATAGATCGCAGATATTTGTTATATAATACTTTTATATTATTCATAAATTTTAATAAGATCAATAGAATATTTGTTTCTTAATTTTAAAAATTTATAATAGATTTGTTTTTTAGTCTTAATAGTATCCGAAAGTATATATTTATGTAAACGAACAAGTTTTCATTTTAATCTGCTCGAGTGGGGTATTTCAGTTAAAAATATGTTGTCTGAAATTAATAACAATATTAATTGTGTAACAGATATATTAAATATTAGTGTTTAAGTTAATTTTATTTTACATCATACCGTTAAATCGCAATGTTTATCACATTTATCATTTTAAATGTTACCAAGTGTTAATAAATTATTTCTTTCTTATGCATAAAGATATTCCATGTAGTGTTTTTATAATTTAAAATTAAACCATGGGAATCAGTTATATGTTATTCTAATAAGTTATTTATTATTCGCGTAAGACTTCGTTTGAGTTGGTTATATATTGTTCGACTAACAATTTATCCGAATAAGAATTTATTCGTTTAGGATTTCAGTCGGAAAACAATAGATTCTAATTAAAAATGTTAGAATATACAAACAGCGTTTTCTCATAGTTTACTGATACACTTCTACAGCACGTTAATTTGCAATACTAACGTATCGTTCAATGACGCATCGAAAAGCTTATTACTTTTCGGTAGATTCAGGGCTCGGAATTAACCGGCACGCAACATGAGGATCGCGAGGACTACGCCTCCTGACTCCCGTCGCGCATAAATTGACCAAAGAGGCATTCCAATTTCACAAATTTCTTCAAATGTATTAACAAATTAAGATAACAAATTATATCTACATCTGTTTACACTGTCCATCCCCATAAAGTTAATTTGATCATACAAGTTGCAAGAAAAATAAATACATACTATAAACAGATCATAAAATCGTGTGATTGTTAAACAATGAAGATATAGAACTAGTAACAAAGATTTAGAAAAATTATAATAAAACTAAAAATCTTTAACTTAATTTTATAAGACGTCCGAATACTTATGTGGCTCCAAAATTCGATGATCTTTTATATTTTTTCAATTATGTAGGTAACGTTTTATACTAAATTGAAAGTTTGTTGTATTTTGACATTTGTATACTTTACTTTAATATATTACTATGCAAAGGATTGGTTTCCTTTTAATGTATATTTATTTAAATATACGACGTACAAGTCAGAGTTATACTAATGTCCGAATACTTTTGCGAGTAACTGTATGTATATTATACATAATGCCATCAAGAATTATTCGCGTCCTTATTCGAATAACTTTACAATCTCTATTCGAACAGTTTGTTCGAGTAAAGAATAAAGAATTGTTCAAATAAATTGATCGAATAATTTGTTACGGATAATAAACGATTGTTACTCGAATGAAATATTCGGCAATAAAGAGTTCATTTGAATAATTATTTTAGATAAATAGTGTTATTCGTAACGGTTCGAATAATTGTTTCAAATATTCATTGAAAACAGTGCTGATAATTATTTTACATAAATATTTAAAATATTTACCGGAAACGGTTCAGATAATTATTTCACATAAATATTTATACAGAACAGTTCGAATAATTATTTTACATAAATATTTATTTGTAACAATTTAAATAGCAAATTTAGATAAATATTTACCGGAGACAGTTTGTATAATTATTTTAGATAAATATTTAAAATATTTACCGGAGACAGTTTGTATAATTATTTTAGATAAATATTTAAAATAATTATTCGAAATAGTTTGTATAATTATTTTAGATAAATATTTAAAATAATTATTCGAAATAGTTTGGATAATTATTTTAGATAAATATTTAAAATAATTATTCGAAATAATTTGGATAATTATTTTAGATAAATATTTATTGGAACAATTCGTCAAATTATTTTAGACAAATATTGTTATTCGCAACAGTTCGAATAATCGTTTTAGGTAAACATTTATCCGCAACAGTTCGGATAATGCCGAGCAATGGCGCGGTTAATAACGCAGGAACGGTCTCATTTTATTTCCAATTTGGGGTTTTATTTCCGTTTTCCTTGGCAATCATCTCGGACTTTATATCGCATCCGTCATAGTCGGTCCGCGTGCTGGGATAACCGTGTCGTTCCACGAATTTCGCGTCGGCTGTTTATTATCGTATCAGAAAATTCTTGTATTTAAAATGCATTACGAGGGTTTTTATCGCTCGGCAGCTCCCTCCTTTATGCTGCGACTTCGTTGACCTCACCTCACCGAGGAAACGTTTTCATCTCCTAAAATATCCACCGACCGCAAACACTTTCTAACGTGCAAAGATATTTTCACACACGGACCAACAAAGCGGATCCCAGAACGAAAATACCTTTCCCGCGCAAAAACGATGCCCACGGCTACCACCACGCCGATCCACTTATAAGTTTCAGAATATTTACTCGCCACGAATCCCTTTTTCCGAGCGAGGCTTCTGCGCGCAACCATCTAGGAACGAGGAGAACACAACGCTTCTCTTTTATTATTTTCTTACAATCCTTGTCTTTCGGCTTCGGACAACTTCCTGCTGTACGGCGACCCATTAATATTCGCTCACCGTTTAAAACGCAGCAACTTTTTTCGAACTGGACTAAACGATTTTAATTTTCTTTAGACGCTCTTTTTAAATTTATCGGAGCCTATAACGAAAATTTTATAAACGCGTTTTGTAGATCTCGGTAACATGTTGCAAATTTAATTGAAATTGGTTGACGTTGGTACAGGGTTATCCAAAAGAGACTGTTGGAAATTAAAAAAAAATAAAAAATAAACTATTTTCAATTGGATTGGCTTTTTTATTTAATTATCAAGTGTCATCTGTGAAAGATGATATCTGTCAAATGACCTCCACGGCCACGTTTACGGACATCAATTCGGATATCAAAATTTTCGATGACATTTTGGCATCTGTGGTCGATTAATTCACTAATTTCATTTCTAATGTTGTTTTTTTAGATCATGAATTGTGCTGGCTTGTTGACGTAAACTTTGCTTTTTAAATAACCCTAAAGAAAAAGGTCTAATGGGGTGAAATCACAGGAACAGGGTGGCCAATTAACATCATCGTTTCTTGAAATTAGTCGACCATTGAATTTCAATAGCAATAAAATGATGTTATGCAATAACAAAATATAAAAAAATTAGAAAAAAGCATTTTAGTCATTGTCTTGTAGACTAACCTCTCTATCATTTAAAAAATATTCAAATCGTTTAGTCTAGTTTTAAAAAAGTTATTGCGTTCTGAAAGGTGTTCGAATACTTATGGCAATGCAGTAAATACTCTCCAATTGTCCCTCAACTTGTTAGTAAAAATAGACAATTTGGGAAGAGAAGATGCGATTATTCGAGCTTCGCTGCTCGCTTTTATAGTCACCGATTGTCAACAACTATAAAAACGAGTCGCCAGGCTCGAATAATCGTATTTCCTCTTCCCAAACTGTCCATTTTTGCTTATAAGCTGAGCAACTTGTAAGTGTATTGACATGGATATTTCGTTTTAACCCTTCAATATCTTAATGAGCAGTTTCCAATCCAGTCTAGGACGCTTCCGAATTCAAAAAACCGAATTTTTTATGTAATTGTAGAGTAATTATATGTTATATTTATGTGTTATATGTAGAGTAATATGATCTCTATGTATGTATGATCATACATATGATATATGATATATGTATATGATATATACATACATAGGTATGTATGTCTATATATGCAGAGTAATATGGCGTCACAATGTCATCAATTGTGACGTCTTCTATGTGTATGTAGTAAGCCTTTGTGTAGTAGGTAAACGGAGGCTCATTCTTAAAAATAAGCAATTACGAACTAATTCAATAAAAAAATGTTTCCAAATGTCTTCCTCTTTAATTTTGTTACTGCTTGGAATGAGGAAAACAGAATAGAAAATTTTGGTTACTTAACTTTTTCATCCGAGCCTACAACGAAAATTAAAAAATGTATTTTTTAGATCTCGATAACTTAAAAAAACGTGAGTATCTTATCTTTGCGTGTCATTTCGAATAATGGCAAAATTAGAAAATAGTATTTTAGTCATTGTGCAGTAAACTAGTCCCTCTAACAAATCCAAAAAATACAAGTTATTTAATTGAATTTAAGCTTACTGTAGCATTTAGACCTACTGTAGCAAAACGTAATCAGATTAATGATTGACGATTGTGACTAACGCGAAATAGTGTTCATGATTAATTATTACGATTACTGAGTAATCAAGTAATCATGAATAACGAATAACTTAAGTAATCGAAGCAAATGTAATCGTTGGTCATGATTAACACACTAATCGTGTAATTTTGATGAAATATATTATCATGAATTATTATTATTTAAATGTATTATCATGAAAATTTGGTATTATGGTAGGTAATAATAATTCTGAATATTAAACAATCTGCATGTATTTCATGACTGAACAGAAGACTTTCAAGTTGGACCCAATATCAAGTGATGAGAAAAGACAAATTAATCATTCTTCTGCGATTACATATTACCAGATGTTATCTTCATTACTGATTTATTCTAGGAACGATTAATTGATTAATGATTACGATTAATTACTTTCCGTAATTAGTTACAAACATAATTACAAAATAGTCGATTACTGCACAACTCTGCTCGAGACATACTCTTTCCTGAAAATATTCATGCTTAACCTCTTAGGTACTTAGATTTAGGAGTAAAAGATATTATAATTTAATAATGTACATTATAATTTTTCCTAAAGGTATGATGCATGTACTTTAACTTTAATTATTTACTTTAATAACTGATAATACAATTGAGTGTGGGGCGCGTCGAATATGACGTCTGCGCAAGCCACTATAGTGGCGCGTCGTTCCTAAAAGGTTAAGATGCCTATAAATACTCTGGACAATTTTGTTCACGACAGATTTAAAAATTGAAGCCTCCCCTTTAAAAAGACCCCATCAACTTTGACGTACAATTTTTTTCGTTACTTTGTTGAGCTTGAACTGGAAGGAGCACTGCCCCTTTGGAGTAATACAAGGTACACGAGTGCTTCGGATGACCAAACTTGTTCTTTATTGCTGTTCCATAAAACGACTTAAAATAATGGTGCACTCAATTTTGAGGAGTCCTTTGTAAAGAAGAAGCTTTAATGTTCAAATTTATGGTACATTCACTCGCGACAAAAATTTTTCAGTGATTTTAGAGACGTTACAATTCGTAGCATTTTTCGGTACACCTGCGTCTTTAGTTTTCGCGTTTTTTTCTTTAGTTTTAGTGTAAGCGAATTATGAATTATGAAGGTAGAAGCTTTATGTTCCAAAATGAGCTCAGGTTTATTCTGATACGACTCTTTCTATGGAACTGATACGGTTGAACTATCGATGATTTGTCGAAAACCCGAATTTTAATATGCAAATACTTTTTGCAGCCACTGTATCTACAGTACCGTTCAAAAGTTTCGCGGTTGTGCGACGACACTAGATATAGATTTGAAAGGTTGCGATTTATCTCTTACTACAGGGTGTCCTGCGTAACACTTTTCACGAGTTTCCAAATCTGACGAGAAAATGTTTTAAACAAAAGTTGACCAGTTTTCGATTGGCTATACGGTGCAACAAAAAGATTTCAAGAAAATTTCTTTTCCGGTAATTATCAAGGTCACCATCGTATTTTCAAAGCGGCACTTTATATTTTTAATTGAATAGTCTTATGGCTTGTATCAAGACGAATTCAACGACCTATTGCCATAACCTTTGGATGACCTTAATGGCAAACAAATGAAAATTTCGACAAAAGATGACAGCTCGAATGGGTGACAATAGCTTTCGTGAAAATACGTCGAGAGAAGTGTTACGTAAAACACCCTGTATATGCTTCGTTATTAAATGTACACACAGTATTTTATATAGTAAGTATGCTATATGTTATATAGTAAATTGTTTTAGTTGAACTTTGCTGAATAACTAAATTTTACTGAGAGAAAATCTATAATAAATAATAAAACTCAGAGCAAAATGTTGAGAATCTAACTTATAAATGATCGCTCAACAAAATATTGGAAACGACGTTACAATAATGACTAAATTACACCTACCTAAAAGTAAAAATAAAAAAGAATGAACTAAAACAATAGAGCTACAAAAAGTAAGGTTAGGAAATCGGCAACATTTGCTAAGTTAGTCAAAACGCGCATAAACTCTCGTTATAGACGATTTCATTTACTCATAACTAATAATTAATAACTACACTGCGGATATTTATGCGAAATAAAACTGTTTTTCACGAACTATAAGAAATACTAGTGAAATAAAAATGTGTTTCTACTTTTTAGAATTTCAACAAATTAAGAAGAATGTGGAAGAATTCTTAAATTCTTTTTCTAATTATAATACTTATTTTAATAATAACGCAAGATTACTTGTTTAAGTAATAATTGCGACTCCTCCAAAATGTTTGTAAATAATATTACTATTTTTTCCCTCATATTCTATTTAAAAGTTTCCTAACATTAGAACCTAAAATTAGGGATACAGCTAATTGGCTATCAAACAACAGTTTTAAATAGCAGTGTAGACTCATGTCTGTAATTTTGGAGTTTTATAACATTGCATAGGTTGATTTTGAAAGGTTTGTTCGTGCAAAATAAAAAATGCCTGCATCAATTACAAGACTTTAGGGACCGGCGCAATTGTTTTTCTTCCTTTAGTCGTTTTAGTAAGTTGAAATTAATACAACAACGTTCCCAGTTTGTTTTAATCTGGCCACTGGTTTAAATTATATCTACTCATTTTTGCCATAAATTCTTAACTTATTCTTATTTTCCACAATTTTAATTGCTAAATAAATGTAAATTATGTGAAATTTGTGATTTGGTAATTCTAATCATATTGTACCTCCATACGATTCATTTGTCATAAAAAGACCTATATTTATGTAAAAATAAGTGCTCGAATGTAACGAATAGGAGGAAAATGCAAAATTTCCATTTTTAACGTTTTTAATCACTTGAAAACGATCTAACAGCATTGTTAAGTTTGTCCCCAGCGGTTATTGTTTGCATAATAATTGCGACTGCTCCAAAATATTCAACGGTTGTGTATATTGTCCACATTTTGACTGGCAATGTACAAGTGCACAATAATATTACTATTTTTCCCCTCATATTCTATTTAAAAGTTTCCCATGTATATCACTGTTTTTGACACGTTATCAGGTTCTACGGTGATAAAGCCAAGTCCTGAACAGTTGTGTGGGCTCGCCGTTCGTGCCCCCCAATGATAATTTCTTATCATATCCGGCTCTCTTTGCACACACGTGCAGTCACACAGACATATTCTTCCAGTTGCCAGAACCTAAACTCTAGACGCTATCTTCAAATATTCTAAGCTAGGCTGGGTAAATACGAACGGTTGAGACGCATCGTGTCCCACCTCGAAGGAAACTATTGATACAATTAATTTTCACTTAAATATTATGTTTCAACGACGGAGCGAAATTTAATATAATATTTTTATATTTCTTTCGTGGAAATAGTTACAAACAAACAGAGCAAAACAGGAGAATTTAAAGGGGTATTCTGGGGTTGAATGCCAGTCTTCAAACAATTTTTAGGAAATACTTTTAAAAGAACTATTAAACTTTTTGCATTAGGTTATGGCAAATGCGTTTGTGGTTATTTAATGCGTATTGTGAATTATTTTGAAATAAGGAGCATCAAAATTGCGTAAGTTATGTTCTGCCGTTTCAGATTAATTTATCTGGTATTTTTATCATTTTTAAATTGTTTTTAAAAGAACCATTGAATTTATTGCATTGGGTTTTAAGATATTTTGAAACACATAATGCGTTTCTTTGAAGTAAAGATAATCAAAGTTAAGTTAAGACAGAATTATTTTCTGTTTTATTGAGAGTGTCTTACAAAAATAGTATTGATTGTTGATATGATGTCACAAAGAGATGACAAATTTTCTTTCTTAGGAAATGTCTAGCTATGCCCTGAACTACAATGGCATAGCAATCTTGATTATATACGAAATGGCAAGATTTCGAATTGAATTTATCGATTTTAATATATTTTTTCGTCTTTAGCATGTTACAAAGATAAGAAAAAGACGATGAATGTTAATATTATTAGTTCATGCCATAAATATAAATAGGATAAATGTTGCATATAATCTATGCAACATTTATATTTATAGAGTATTATATATTTATATTATATATTTATATAATATAAATACGTATTATATATCTATATAATATAATTATATATTATATATTTATATTATAGATACAAATTTATATTTATAGCATATAAATGTTGCAGATACTCTATAAATTTTAATTCAAATGTTCAGTTACAACTTGACACATTGTGCCAACTGTTTCGAAAAATTTGTATTCGAGAGAAACGTGTTTAAAGTTTCTCTTGCCAATGTCGTGACCGTATATATACTTGTTTCAAACATTCGTGGCTTTGTTGTTTTTACGAATTTAAACAAATCATTTGCATACACGTTCCGGAATAATCCGAAATTCCGCATTTTAAGAAAATGCGAAAAGAAAAAATTAACTTTTTGACGGTTCGAATGGTTTTACTGCTTATGTATACTTGAAACGTTGTCAAGTTCAGTGCAAATAATATCTAACAACGTTTCGTTTTTCAGACTCGAAATAGTTGATAATAAACTTTTTTATAAGATCCTAACGATATATTTATATTAATAATGTTTTATAAAATTGCAAGAATTAACATACAGTATTAACGTTCTGTCATTACATTCCGTTATTCGAAGACTTTTTCATTTGTTACGAATATTTTCGATAATAAATAGTTGAATTGGCTTTTGTTATTGTAATTAGAATCACTATAAAGTACCATAAGGTACCATAAAGCACCATGAAGTACCACTATGCAAGATGGAATTGTAAAGTTATTATCGTTGAATCGAATTGAAGATTCGCTTTCTAAAATCATTTGCCTTGAAAACCACACATGAAAATTAGAAAACAATTTGCAGATTGATATTCACTTTACAGAGACCTGTTAAAAATTGTTATTCGATGTTACACTGAACATATCCAAAGATGTTGTTTATGAACAATGTTACTACGATTTTATGTTTTATAAACATAAAATTCAGCCCTATATAATGATACAAAATATTATCAAAGTTCTTTTAAAAAATAGTGGAGAAAATTATACAAAGCAAGAGAATTATTTTTTCAACAGTTCTTTTAAAATTAAATACCAAAACATCTAAAATTAAATGACAAAATTAAATACAATTAAAAATTTCTTTAAACCTGTTGCCTTATAATTTATTCTTGCTTATAGCTACATCGATTAGCTAATCATAATTTTGATTGTAATTTTACAATTATGTAATTATAATATTACTGTTATAATTATTGTTTATTATTAATTACTATTATAATTATTGTTTATTATTAATTACTATTATAATTATATAATTATAATTTTGATGTAATTTTGTTGTAATTTTATGTTTGCCTTTCCCGTACTGGTTAATCGTCAATAACACCATACTCTCGAAAATTATATTCAAAATCTTCGTGACAAGTCTGACTCGTTGTTACAATTCGCGTTCTCAAAAATCGATCAAAATCGAGAGGAATCTCACACGCGATTCAACAAGATATGCAGTTTAATATTATGCAACTTCTTGCGAAAGCTTCTACTTATTGTTAAGAAAATTATCGAGGTCTTTTGCCGCACAGCTCGGTCATTGAAAAGCCTGTCGATAGGCTTCCGGTAAATTGTAGAGCCGACTTGTCTGTTCTAACCGCCGACAATTTTTAAATAATTGACCAGAAGTTAAAACTGAGCGTACCGAGTGGAAAGAGCATCGTAAATGCACGAGTGAAACAGGAGGTTTCGTGTCAGCGGAGTCTACGGCCTACGGTATTAAAGATAAGTGCCATGCAAGCTACTCCGGTCATGGTTGGTTAAGGTCCTTCGAAAATGGGTGAACAGGACACGACTCGTAGCACCTCGGAGTCACGTGAGAAATATACAGAAGCATAGATCGCGTAAGATCCTCCACGCCCCCTATTTCCTTTTGATGTTATCTCTGCCGAGGCGAGCAATTTTCAGCCAGGCAAAAAATCAATACGATTTTGGATAACGATTATTCCGTATCTAATGCGTAGAATATTTGAGCCGTTTATTTTGAAAGCGGCATCGGTCCGTTTATTTCGAAACCCAGATATTTAAGGATTTTCCGTTTAATAAATTAAAAAATATTGGTAACCGATAACATGGGCTTTGCTTGTTCTAGAGGCTTT
>CM052156.1:448475-466663 GCA_028455555.1 Augochlorella aurata | reverse complement strand
TATATGTTGCAACATCGTTTACATTAACTGAAAAACGACTTTTTGAACCATTATCTAGAACGGTTTACATTACTATTCAATAAATATTTTGTTAAACATTATAAATTAATGTGCCACAGATATTTTGTTGAACATTAGACGTTAACGTCGAGCAAATATTTTGTTCAGTATTAAACATTATCTTCCGACCCATATTTCCTTGAATATTGCTCGTCAACATTCGATAAACATTTTGTTCAATATTATACAATAACGTTCAACGAATACTTTGTTAAAAATTATAGATTAAAGAAATATTTTCTTAGACATTGTACATTAACATTCGAGAAATACGTCGTCGTAACAGTTATTTACATGCGATAGCAAATATCTGGAATGAAGATAAACTTTCGAAGTTTGAAAAATGAAAAATTTACGTTCAAGGTTGCAATTACTCACTCTCTTTTGAAGTCTGCCTTCAAGGCGAAGTTCTATTTTCCGCGTTTGCTGTGATGCATAAAGTGATGCTTAAATTACGCTCGTAAATGCACACACTGGCGTTGTTCTCGGTCGTTGTTACATGCCTGCATAAACATGGGCAGGTATCTCGGAACTTTAATGAGTTTCGAACAGGACAAAACGAGAGGGGGGAGGCGGCAGATTACCAGGATGTATGGTTCGTCTTTATTCTTTAATTCCATGTTCATTAACTATTGTATACGAGCACATGCCGAAGAAAATTGCGTGCACATCTTTATCCGACATGCTACAAACCAGTATCGAATGTAATTTGTAAGTGCAAAGCTATTCCTGTGGAGGAAACTGTGGAAGTACGGTAAACATCAATTTTTAAAAACAGATTTATAGATGTACACGTTCTTTAGTAAATGGATTCCAAACGAATGCTTAACTTACTGAAATTGTTATTTAGCATACAAGCATTGGATCATTGAGAACACCATTTGAAATTGACATCTGTTTCATATAGAAACTAACATTCGTCGTTTTAACATGCTTTATATTATATAATAGTGTACATTATTATTATTACGATTATTATCATTATTATTATTATTATTAATACCTTTAATTGAATTTTACAGCTTTTGGATTTGGTTTACTATTCCTTCATACATATCTATTTTAATTTTATTTCATTTTTTCTTCCAGATCTTCTTCAGTTAGAATATAAAGCCCATTACGATTATTATTATTTTACATTATAGTAACCCATGTTACACTATACCATATTATACTACGTTATTTAGGCCCTGACAGTAATCTATTAGTAATATTTAGTAATACACAGTAATATGTAATAAAATATATAGCAATTATTAAGACCCTAGCTCTTCTTTTCTTAAACTATTCGTTTTTATTTAGTTTGCTCCTTCTTTGGTTGCTATTTGCTCATAAATCTTTATACAGGGTGTCTCAAAAGTCACTTGCAATCCATAGCGCGAATTCCTATTTCCTTAGCGTAAATGCAAAACACTGTTTTGGTTACGAGTTATTAAGGAAAAACGCTTGACCAATGAGAAGCAAGATCGGCTCGGTCGGCTCGCGCCATCAGAGCTCGCCTCTCATTGGTCACAGTTTTTCGTTAATAACTCGTTAACAATGTCTCGGAGAACATTTTTGTAAAGGAAAAAGTTGCTTTAAATGACCTTGGGAACCCCCATTTCCCGATCGCGAGTGATTTTTGGAATACCCTGTATACAGGGTGAGTCTCGTAACACGACGATCTCAAATAATTCGTAAAATATTTGTTCTATGAAAAAATGTTTGAGATAGAAGTCGCATGGCTTCCTAGGGGGGCGTATAATATTCTAATTAGTTTTTTGTTATTTTGCTTTTTTATCAAGACATGAAGGTCGCCTTGAATTTTTTAAATGGAATAGTTAATATTTCTTCTTGACTTCGGACAAAGCGTTTAATTTTACATCAAAGAGTATTACACCAAATTGTACATAAAATACTTAGTTAGTGAGATATTGGCAAAATAAATTTTATTTTAAGCGATTTTCGAACTGCTGCCCTTTATAATCAATAGAATGACGTAATCTTATTATAAGAGAGCGAGAAACATTGTCAAGAATTTCTGCTGTTATTGCACAACATCATAGCATCTAGGACTCTTTTTACTAATACCGCTTATAAATAAAGTTGACTGATTACGTTGTGTTAACAGTCACAGGGATTAATAGTCTTTCCTAATTAACATAAGTAACATAAGTATCTTAGATTCCATTTGATGTAATACTTTTTTATAGAGAAGTCAACGCTTTATCCAAATTCGAATAGAGATATTAACTATTCCATTTGAAAAATCGAAGGTGACTTTCATATGTTGGAAAAAAGCAAAAATAACATAAAATGTATTAGAATAGTATATTTCTATCCGAAACGTTTTTGACATAACAAATATTTTACGAGTTATTTGAGGTAGTCATGTTGCGAGACTCACCCTGTATATAATACTCTATATTTGATGTAAATAACATTTATAATCGTATTAATAATAATTTAATCAGATCTCGAAACAATATTAAAGTCACTTTAGTAAAAATAAAACAAAAAATGTAAATGCTATATTTTTGTTCCTCAATAACTCGTTTTATGTGGTACGCTTTTAATTTTTAATTAATAATATTTCACAGTTTCATTAAATTTTGTCAAGGTTTCGTTTCGAAATTACTAAATAATCATTTAAAATCCGGTTTCAACGATGCGTGACGATCGTACGTCAATTATCTAAAATTGAGGATACAAGAATACATAGCACTGTCGAAGTTTCTAGGAAACTGAGTTACGCGACTTCTTATTGGCTGTTTTGTCATGGTTCAGTCAGATTCCGTATATCGACTCTTTGGAGCGATGGTACTCAATTCTCGCATGTCGAACTATACAATAACCTCCTGAGAGAATGAGTACCGCAGTCGAATGAAATGTAGAACAGTTACCATAAGTTCCTGGTTTAATTGCGCGGATTGTCTTTTGGGTACTTAAATTTTTACGGATGTAATTTACAATGAAAGCTTGTGAACCCGTAAAATCCATAATATATGAAACCTTTCACGCAAGTATAGTATGTTATGCTTAAAATATCTCAAGTACAGTAAATGATAACAAGCATTGAAACAAAAATAGCATCGTTTCATTGTGTCTACAAAAATTTAAAATAAAGTTAAATATGAAATTAAAAAAATCAAATTAAACCTGAAATTAAAAAAATTAAATTAAACTTGAAATAAAAAAGATTAAATTAAACCTGAAATTTAAAAAATTCAATTTAATTTGAAATTTAAAAAATTTAATTTAATTTGGAATTAAAAAATTCAATTTAATTTGAAATTTAAAAAATTTAATTTAATTTGGAATTAAAAAATTCAATTTAATTTGAAATTAAAAAAATTCAATTTAATTTGAAATAAAAAAATTCAATTTAATTTGAAATTAAATTTACAACAATCGTCGACTCGATTAATTATTTTAGAATTTACCTGTGACTATTTTTCGTTTAATAAGTTCCATATGTTACATAAGTTCCGAAACCTAAAATGGATATTGATTGTGTTTTATTAACCTAACACAACTGCTTTATAGCTTCGAAGCGAAATAAATTCGAATGCAGAATCAATGAAACAAGTTTAAATGGGTTTCAATATTTTGATTATTGTACCTTGATTAGCTTCGTTCAGATCAATGGATTTTCTTAAGATCCGAAGCTTCATTAAAGTAAAGTGGATATATATGAAATATTACAATTTCTTGTACAATCTTTATCTAAGTGTAAGGTGAGATATAATAAAAATAAAGATCTAAGAAAGTGGTTCGTCTAAAGTACTTTGAAAAATATACCTGCTTGTAAACGAGAGCATGCGAACATGTTCGATTTTTCTGATCAGTGAGAGTTGTGTCATTTAATGTCAGCCTATGCCATTTTGCTCGTTGATCTTCACGACTCGGCGATATCTTCACTCCATATATGGCAGTCGGCTTAGTAATAATCGATTCAGAAATATTTCTTTCTATTCTTTTCGCAAAAATGGATGATTTAACATTTTTCCACTCGAGAGATGATTCTAAGGCAACATAAAAATTGTTTTACCATGTAGCAAAATAATTTTTAAATCATCATCATTGTTTATATTTTAAGTAACTGTTATTAATAAAAAACTCAATTTCATATGCATAAAATGTATTAATTATAAATCCTATAATATGGAAATACTGAGATTTAGAAAACTTACTTTGGATTTAGGGTTAAAACAGTCTCCGAGTGTAAAGGGTTAAATATACAGGTGTCTCGAACGTTCTGCATTAAAGAGTCTGTTTCTCATTACAATCGCTAGCACAAACAATAATTGAACTTTAAAAAAGATATAATGTTCTTCTTCAAACCAAACATCGTTTATTAAAACAATATTTATTTTTAATAAATTCTGTTTTCGGTAATGAGAACACCCTGCGTATATTTTATTTTATAACTAGACTGTAAGGGGACACAATGAATTGAGTTTGGAATTAAAATTGACGTTAGAATTTTGAAATTGAACCTCAATTTTCAATTGTTCAATACAAATTTTATAGTTTTGTTATTATTTTCTGACTCGAGCTAGCTTAAAAACTGTTTACGTTTAATTCGGCTGGTTTAGAAATTAGGGATAAAGCTAATTGGGTATCAAACAAAGGTTTTAAATAGCGGTGTAGACTCATGTCTGTAATTTTGGAGTTTTATAAAATTGCATAGGTTGATTTTGAAAGGTTTGTTCGTGCAAAATAAAAAATGCCTGCATCAATTGCAAGACTTTAGGGACCGGCACAATTGGTTTCCTTCCTTTAGTCGTTTTAGTAAGTTGAAATTAATACAACAACGTTCCCAGTTTGTTTTAATCTGGCCACTGGTTTAAATTATATCTACCCATTTCTGCCATAAATTCATCAAATCTGCAGTCTAGTCTTAACTTATTCTCATTTTCCACAATTTTAATTGCAAAACCAAATGACTCTCTTACATACTATTAATTATGTGAAAGCTATGATTTGGTAATTCTAATCATATTGTACCTCCATACGATTCATTTGTCATAAATAGACTTATATCTATGTAAAAATAAGTGCTTGAATTTAACAAATAAGAGGAAAATACAAAATTTCCATTTTTAACGTTTTTAATCATTTGAAAACAATCTAACAGCATTGTCAAGTTTGTACCCTGCGGTTATTGTTTGTGTATACCCAATCACTTTTATTATAAAAACCTGAAATCAGTAGTTTAGCCATAATATAACAATTACGCGTATAATAACGCAATATTTGTTTCATTTGTATATTTTAACATTATTTTTACCAATATTTTGTATTATATAGTCTACTGAATTCATTTTGTGTTGATTGTAGCAAAAGCTGAGAAATGATTACATGGAGAACATAGAACATGCAAAACGATTTTTATTGAAAATTATTAAATGATGTCTTTTAACCCCGTTGTTAAAAACAGTGTTGAATAGAAATTATTAAAAGGTGTCTTTTGATATCTTCGGTAGTAACAGTGTTAATAATCATGCTATGTAATCACATAGCGTGTTCATTTTATCTTGAGCAGACATTATATCGCTATTATGCCTGATGTTAGTAAGAAATGTATGGCTGAAAAATTACACGATCCATAGGGCGGATATAAAAGTAGGGCAGTATTTCTTTTCAAGGTCACTTTAAGTCGAGTTTTCAAGGTTATTGCCGATTTTTTAAATGGTACATGTATTTCCATTAATACGATACTGCAGCTTACAAGAAAACGAGTTCATCCACGTATAATGTCATCACTGCTAGACGACCTTGAACACCATAAACCATATTTAAAAAATCGACAATGGCCTGGAAAACTCGACATAATACGACCTTGAGAGAAAATGGTGTCCCGCGTTTATATTCGTCTCTTGAAATCATGCAATTTTTCACATAGATATGTTTTCTAATATTAGCTTTAATAGGGGTATTACATATGCTCAAGATAAAATGAACATCCAGTATAGCTTGCCCTATTCATAAGAGGCCACCGAAATGTCTCCGTTATTTTCAATATCAAAAATGTTTGTAGGATTTAAAGGGTTTTCAAAAAGCAATATCGATAGACGAGCAATTTTTTATTTACCCACGATCTTCCTCGTATTAAACGTTAATTTTAATCTGTTGTATCTTGTACTAAGCCAAAAAATATATTAGAATATGGGTCAAGTGTACTTCCGAGTGACCTTGGTCGTTAAAAGGCGACGACTGTATGGAAACTCTTACGGTTTATGTTGTTAAATATTCGAAATGATATCCTTTCACAGTAGTACAATTTCTGAAATGCGCAATTGTGGATCGTGATGTCATTCGCAACAATGGCAACACCGGCAGACGACAGACTGTTCCTATCTGTTGATAAACAGAATACATATTATTTGCGAGTGTCTCTCATTGCCAACACTTCGGACATTTAACAACTCAATTTATAATTTCTCATACCATGGTCTTACAACTTCATCTTCTCATTTCCGAGGTCAGCTCGAGGCCACTGTGCAAGTTGCTTGAAATTTATTTTTTAGCCTCTTATGAGATGCAATAGACAATATACATCTATTGCATCTCGTGAGAGGCTAAAAAATAAATTTATAAATTAACATATATATTTTGAGAGTGATGGGATAACGGGTACTTCAAAAAGCTTCAAAATTATGGCGACTTTGTGTCAATTTTTGATAAACTTGTATTTCCTGATATTAAAAATATAGGACTACTTCTTAAAGCACAAATACAATTTCTTAAATATATATTAACACCTTATCCACGGGTGACACCATCTGACGTCAAATTGAATGCTGATTTTTGTTACGTATTACGCCATTTTACATGAAATCGAATACTGAATTTTATTACGAATGACGTCGTCTAACGTCAGATGGAATACTATTTTCTGTTACGAATGACGCCGTTTTGTGTCAAATCGATTACTATTATCTATTTTAGTTTAGAGCAATGTCTATCCCTCTCGCTTCAGTAATGATAAATTAGAGTTCTCGTCGATAAGGTGTTAAGATCGTCGGTGTATTGCTTCCCATAACATACTTCACATTTTTAAATTTTACCAACCATTTAGTTAGTTAAGTTGTACATACATAGGTATGTACCATAGCATCTGAACCATACCGTTACCTGTCTCGATTACCTGACGTTCTTAGCAGGTGCTCCTCCCTCTTTTCTCTCCAGAATAGTGATCTTACTATTGTGAAGGAAATCATACTCGATTACTTTAAGTAATAGCAAGCGTTTCTGGTTTAATTCTTGCCTAAGTTCAAGGTGTATATTTCGTAGAAGGGAGTACCATCACTATCCCTCAAAGGGAAAGAAATTTTCACGCAATTGGTACCCGAAGATCGTATCATAGACGAGCCCGATTTTTTTGACGAGGCGGGACCGAGTCAACCAAAAAGGTCAAGAGGGACCCAACAAGTAGAGAACGCTAAAGTAAGTGCAATTCGAGGTGCAGTTCGCATCATACTTGTTATTACTGAAACATTATGACACAATTTAGATGATTCAGTTAGTGGATCGGCCTTCAATTCGACGTTAACGCTGTCAATTGCGAGCGAGAAGAACAACAAAATTACGTAAGCATTCCAAGAAGATTTACCGAAAAATATAACTGTTCACTGAGATGGGAAACTGCTACCACAATTAACTGCTAAAGAATCTTCTGTGATTACCAGTTATAATTACGTATGACAGAGAAGAAAAACTGCTAGCGGTACCTGTTATTGAAAGATGCTCGGGAAAAGAACAGGCCCGACCGTATCACAACTATTGGAGGACTGGAAACTGATAGGTAGGGCTGTAGCAATATCTATAACATGATATTGCAACATCTATATTGCACATCTATAAACATGGGACAACCTCAAGGAGGTTGCGTGATCGTAGAACAAATAGTCGAGCGAGATTTATTAGTAAGTAATTTTAAAAAGTGTGTTTGAGCTCAAAATGTCAAAATCGTCATCACCTGAAATCCAATTATTTCCATTATTTTTCATTTTGAAAAAGTTTCAAAAAGCTTGGCCAACAGTTAATAAATCTAATTATCGACCATGTGTAAAGCATGCTTATATTTCTGAGAAGTATATGTATATATTAAAACGTGGTTTAATGCACCAACTGCAGAATAACAATAAATATTTTTTATAAAAAATAACACATTTATATTTTAATTAACATATATATTAAAACGTGGTTTAATGCACCAACTGCATAATAACAATAAATATTTTTTATAAAAAATAACACATTTATATTTTAATTAACATAAATAATAGAATCCAATTGCTCCGAAATTTTGTACCGATTATTTTTCACCAATGTAGTACAATTTACGAGGCCAAAAGAATCTCAAAAATCATTTTTGACCTCTATAGCTAAGGACTAGCCTTCTGTACACGGTGGGCCATTGTCTGTGATTCGAAAAATTTGAAAAATTCCTGCATCCAGGAAATGGCTCTAATGAGGCATTCACTTGTTCCAAAGAGGGACACGTTCCAGGCCAAGGAAACGCACCCCTCGAGCACGCAGTGACTTACTGTTCGAAAAGGAAATCCTAATGTGAGACTTCTCTCGAAAACATAGCAATGTCGGATCTATATGCCTCATCAGATTATCTTTTGACAGTTAGGGTCGATTGTCCTTATGGAAAATTTACGGGACCTTTTAGAACAGATTCCCCATTGGGAGCATTGTGCAGCCTCTTTGGAAAGTCGTTATTCCGGCTCATTGGCGTCCAAATTTCGAACTCACCTGCAGCCACGAAAAAAGAGATCGCTGGGAGCGAGCAAGGTGTCCCATTCAGGGCGAACAATCGGTTAGAATTCACCTATTCTTCCGTACCCTATCGCATCCTCTCATCCCCTTTTTCGCATTTAGCATGTTCCCGACCAATGACGGAGCTGTCGTGAAACCGCAAGGTTATTCTGAAACTGTACAGGTGGAGGGGAAATAGGGCAGCTTCGACTTCTTCCTTGACATAACCTTGACTGTCAAGCATATGCTAAGACTAACAAATACTTGTTATTAAATTTCATAATTAATTTTTATTGTAATCTATTAACCCTGACGCGTCTAAATATAGTGATGATTATATACTGCTATGTATGCATAACAAATTTTGTATATTATTGTATATGGTATACAATTTATATATTTATATTGTATAGTTATATTGTGAAGTATATTTTATGCAGTATACATGATAGTTTATGCGTATTGTAGCATACGTCATAAAAGTATTATGTATACTATATCAAATATACTACACAATATATACTATGTAATATATACTATATGTAGAATATATATTATACAACATATATTATTATATACAATATTATGTACTATTATATGTGTTACGGATACTGTACAATATAAACATACTATTATTGTATAGTATTATACATTCTACGTAATATATGCTATACAACGTATTCTATAGACTATGCACTAAACAGTATGTACTGTGCGATATATATATATATATATATATATATATATATATATATATATATATATATATATATATATATATTGTATAGTATTAGTGGTAGAGTGTATACTATGTAGTATATGTTGTATAGTATATAATATATAGTTCATATTCTATAGTACATACTGTTCATCATTTACAATATTTTCTATACAAAATATACTATTGTATATATTTTATATATGTAAATATATAAAATATTTTATATTTACATATATATGTAAATTATGTATTATTATATGGACAAACTGTACAATATATACATTTATATATACTATGCAATATACACTATGCAACATAAACAATATTTATATACTATGAAATATACACCATTCAACAATATACAATGAACATTGCACAAGTATGCAATATATGTATACAATGTATGCTATTATATCACTACTATTACTGTTTAACTCAAAAAAGATTTTTCCACAACTATTTTGCAACATCGTAGATTTTGTTGTAAACAATTACCACATCTTTTGCCAAAGATAGTAATCTTGTAGAAATTTCGTTTACCGTAGAAGCGTTTGACGATACGAAAATAAAAGTCGATTGTAAGTAACATATACGTGGATGCAGGCATCGGTACAGTAAGTCCCCCGATGATGTTCATGACGGCGAGGAGTCGTCGATCATCGTGAGGGGGTCAGAGCGCGTCATTATTCACGGCTTACTGAATCCTTCGGATGAACCGGTTGACGAAGAAAGTGAATGGGATTGTTAAGAGCGAGCGAGGTAGGAACATTAATGAGGAACCTGTCAGACTGCTCCTACGATATCAAAGTTTCGCCGAATAACGTATACCCAGGTATCACTTACTAATACAACGGATACAGCCTTTCTTACTTTCAGCTATATTTTTGTAACGCCGTCGCCGATGCTACCTCGACAAAAACGAGTCTTCGCGAACGATTTACGTTTTAACCTTGAAATCTCGGTAGTAGAGAACAAATGTCATATAAATGTTTAGCTTTTTTGGACGGATACTTTATTAACGCTACGTTTATGGCACCTGTCAAAACGAAGGTTTATTTTGCTTATTAAGATTGAAATTATGAGGAATTTATTCAGTGTTTTTGATTTGGTCAAATATTACATTAATTGTCGCTAAAAATTCGAGTAAATTAGTTTATTGTTACTTTTATACTGTAAAATTAAGTAAGTGCTTTTACCACTCCCTAAGCCCGGTGTTGACACATTTCTTGAATGTATTTTTTAAGATACATCTTCTAGGCACGTAAGGTCTTCTGTAAACTTGAGAAAGTAGACAATCAAATAAAAATGCTTGTACTCTGGGTCCAGATGGACCCCAGCTGTCACGTCCGAGTGTTAATTCATTTAGTGTAATTAAAACTGTGCAGTGAAAATTGATCATTAGACTGCGGGTTTGTATACATTTATGATATACGCAAGTTTGTAAAATGTAAGGAGCTATTTATATTAATAAGAATGAATTATGTTATCATTCTACGTTTATGGAAGAGAATTTTCTAGATGGTGTAAGACATTTGTTTTCTGCTACAACTTTTTCTGGACCAATTCATGTATTTGCGAAAGGATTCGTAGTCTATCACACTATTTATTCCTTTAATGAATACATTATATTGGTATTGGTATATATATATATATATATATATATTTTATTGCTATTGTTGTAAATATATTGTATAGATATTATCATAAATATATTATATATAATATTTCTTGATAAGCTGTAAGACATATACAGGGTGTTCCTAATCGAGAAATGAGGGATTCCTCAGGTCATTTGAAGTAACTTTTTCCTTAGCACAAAGCAATCCACAGCTTTGTTTACGAGTTATTAATAAAAAACAGTGACTAATAGGAAGCGAAATCAACTGGCACGAGGCGATCGAAGCCTAGTTCCTGATTGACTCGACCACCTCGCGCCAGCCGAGCTTGCCTCTCATTGGTCATTGTTTTCCGTTAATATCTCGTTAACGACGCCTCGGAAAAAGTTTATGTAAAGGAAAAAGTTGTTTCAAATGACTTCAAGAATCCTTTATTTTCCGATTGCGAGTGACTTTTTCGGCACTCTGTATATGTATATCTCACACCATATAACATGTTACATTATATCACTACATATAAAGCATATAATACAGAAAACGTACTAAAGTTATTTATGATCACAATTGTTAATGCGACTTGAAAATCAATATGAAATTTTCCTTAATAAAAACATTGATGGATTTTCAACTACAAAACCTAAGTATTATACCTAAAATATAAGAAATAACAATAAAGAAATTAGAAGGTATGCATATAAGGGATATGGAAATGATAAATATAAAGAAATTATTTTCTTGTCACACCATGAATGTGGCAAAATCGAAATATATTTTTAATGCATTAAATGAAAATTAGGGTATTTAATGACAGCTTCGGGAAAGCAAAAATTGGCTAAAAGGCTCCGAAATTGGGAAGTCCACCCTACATTGAAACAAAACGACTTTTGACAGGAACAGCTCACCGCGCGTTGGCTCAAAAGTCAAAATCGTATTTAAAAGTGAGGATCTTATAACAGAATCGAACACGACAGAGTTGAATGAAGGATCGGAGCCGGAGGGGTCGCCGTCATCAGCACATGGAAGCGATCCACTGAAAGACGATCTACAAGACACAGGAACCCGTAGAGGCTCTTACATTTTTACCGACCCCATGCTGAGGAGCAAGTGCAGAGCACACTGTGCACACAGCCGAAAAAAGAAGGAATTCTTCCACGGACGTTTTCTTCCTTCGGGGCGTGCCGCCTGCGAGAGAAGTCCGTTCTCTTATCGCTTTAAAGCTATACTTCGAGCATGAAAGAATACGAGCCGCAGCCCAACGAGACTAGAATTCGGACCTTTTCTGGACCTGTAATGACCACGACCACGAAACGCTGAATTTCTCGCGAGGTACGCCATAGAGTTGAGATCAAGCACCCCGAAAAAGTAGCCGGAACTTCTTTTTATGAAGTCTCGCGGTGCATGTATTGTTATTTACCGCGGTGCAGTAAACATTTTTTTGTATTCAAGTAGATATTGCTGTGCTCAATTCTGTGGCTATAAGGAAGAACGCCGCGTGCCACGATTTTAAAAAATTTAAATTACTGCGTCCAGTGTTAATTCTGACCCCTACTGCCGTTTCGCGGCTATTTGTCGAGTTTTCGACAAATTAAATAGTTTTTGTACTTATATCGCACTTCTTAAAACATTCCAATTATACGTTGATATTTGTTATATGAGTAACAATTTTATCATAAGTGAAATATGTAAACAATAAGAAATATGTAGCAAAATATACACAACAGTTTCTGAGTGACCGTGTGTTAATTTTTGTGCACTAATTTAATCACTGTATTTGAATTACTGTGATGAATTCTAAATAGATAATCTTATAACAAAAAGGTAAGAAATATTGCGCATTAAGTTATTTAACATAATTTATTGTTTATGTTTCAATGCTTGCGATATCATTCAAAAAATGAAAGTAAAAAATTAAATAAAAAAATATACTTAATTTAATTTAATTATTATTTAATTAAATTATTTATTGTTATTATTTATAACAGTGTAATATTACTATTTATAATATTATTACTATTGAATTAAATAATTTCATTATTACTATTATTATTTAACTTATGTTCATACAAATTATATTTGATTTGAAGAAAGTATTGTAATCAAAAGTAGGTAGATGTTTACTTCATATTTTATTCAAATTTGAAGGAAGTAGGTACTGAAATTAAAATTACTTGCTCTGATTGTACAGTGTGTTCCACAAACCGCGAATTAGAAAATCGCGATAAAACATTAATATTTTGAACGTGTTCTCATATCACGGATACATCTGGAAACCACGAAAAGTCAACCTAAGGTTAACTGAAGCCAAGGAGACGAAGTATTTCTCGTGTTTACATCTTTGTTCCGTAAATGTGTTATTATTGTAATGATATCATATCATAAATACAGTGGTGTGAATAATTGTAGACTCGAAGTAACCTTTACACCTTTGGTGATATTTAAACAAAAATTATTATTATTATTTAAATTACTATTATTTCTAATACAGAAATATGCAGATGTAGACTTTTCTTGGTTTTCCTAATCTGAAAGTTATTTTGAATTTATAATTATTCTATATAATAAATAAAAACTTAATCATAAATAATAAAAATTTAATAAAACATCGTATTTGTATATTTTCATATTAGAAACAATAGAAAATAGAAATATATAAAAATATAATATAATGTTAAGTTTTCGTTTAAATATAAGTAACAATGTCAAAATCGCTTTGAATCTACAATTATGCATACCACTGTATGTCGTTAAATACTACTCAATTTCAGTAATCAAAAAGTATCATTAACCGATTTGGCCAGTGAACGACTCACATATAGGGTGTGCCGAAGATCGCGATACCCGACAAGGAGTGATTTTTCGTAGAGACAAGTAAAACCGAAATGCATAATGGAAAGTTGACGGAGGCTTCGTTTTCACGGAAGTCGACTTTGAAGTTTCATTGAGTGCACGTGCACTGGAGTGATACAGGAAGAAGGTTGCATAGATTTCTTCGTACTACTCTACTTCTGATTGGAAATAACGCTGTGGTTTACAGGTGCATATAAGGGGGTCAAAGTAACAGTGGTGTAAATCACATTTTCCTTGTTCTGAGAAACAAGGAGTTATTGTTTATTAATGCGGGTATCGTTTGCTGAACAAATTTATTGTAAAGTTGATTTTAAGTTGATTTTAAGGTTGAATTTATAGTTGAGTTAATTTATAGTAACTTTATGATTTTTTTCACTTGACGTTTTAATGTTTTCCCATGTATAGATTATATCTAAAGACATAAGTCAAAATTTTTGTAAATGTGACTTACACCAACATAATTTTAATCTACTTGCATGTATTAGTCACATGGTGCCCACCATCAGTTAGTCCATTGTTTAATGGATACTTGACCCGCGATACTTAACCCACAACTCCATTTTGTGTTATAATAGTAAAAACCTCAGATAAATAATAATAGCTCGGACAAAAAAGTTAAAAGGAAAGATGGTTTTACTGTTTTTGTAATTCTAACCGAGTAGTGGGGGTCGTCGCTTCGCTACTCGCAGTATGAAGGAGTGGGGGAACGAGTCAACTGTGTCTAGCGAGACCAGTGCAGTCAAGAACAATAACTACACATGGCGGCGTATGCGCAGGAAGTCCCGCATAGCGGTGCTCATATAAGCTCCAAATATCCTCATATAATGTTATCAGATCTTATCGAATTGTTATATGCTTATGTATACGTACATGTTGCAGAATAAGTAAGAGAATATAAATCATTTTTGAGGTGAAGCTCAATTATTTTCAATTTCAAGTTAACGTATCTCGGAAACGGCACAAAATATCCTGAGATTGAAATTGTTTATAGTTTGTTGTTTATTATATTATAAGAATCTGAAAAGTTTTCGTGTTTCGGATTGCATGGAATAGTTTCATACGCCTTTTTCTGCTGCGCAATGCGGCCGAATGACAGTATTGTCGACAAAAATGGAAATCGCTTACAAAAGACTGTTATTTCATTAAAAACACTGTCATTACCAATATTATTATATTTTTTTATATTATATTATTTATTATATTACATTGCATTACATTGCATTACATTGCATAACATTACATAACATTGCATTACATTGCATTACATTGCATTATATGGCATTACATTATTTATTATGTTTTTTATATTATATCTTTTTACAGAAAATGAGATTTGCAATAGATATATGCGATATATACTCGCTTAATTGCGAGGAACGTAAGTCAAATGAAAATTGTATTGTCACCTTATAATTTTAATAACTCATGTATAAAATAAATTCTAAAATATATTCTAATTTCTTTATAGTCTTATTTTTGACCTTATGAAAAATGCATAATGACCAAGCAGTACTACATGTACTATTGTATCTATACAAACATTTTAGCCTGACACATCCATCGCTTGTAATTAATTCCTATGTTACGTTCCCATGCTTCCGCTTCCTTCTAAATAATTGTTATTGTTGTCGAATGTATACACGATTTATACTTTACACCTGCACATTTTTGCAGAATAAATTTCAAGAATGCTCGAACGCTCGGTGAATGGATTCGTACGGTCATTAATACGTGATAGGAATACTTTCGTTCAGAAAATGCTCATGCAATATTAATGCAGCATTAGTTCTGGGAATAGGCACAATCAAAATGTACATAATTGTCTTTTACAGATGCATAAGGAAATCTCTTACCGTGCAGTGCTTTTACGTTAAAGGATTTAACCCTTTTTTGGATACAACTTGCCTAAAATAGTAAAAGCATTTTCTTTAAAGAACTGCTTCATGTGTTTTCCACACCTTTTTGTTACATTATTGACTATTATAGTACATTACAATACATAATTTTCATTACTATAATATATTACAATATTTAATGTTAACTATTATAATATGTTACAATATATATTATTAATTATTACAGTATATAAAATAAATTATTGCACATACATATTATTAATATATATAGTCTCAAAATCAGTACACCACACAATCCGTTTGTAGAATAGTCTCGAATAACGTATTAACTTTATGCGACTATGGCCTGGCAAAAATGCGCATTAAATTAATAAAACAATTTTCAATGTTGCAAGTAGTACCTTACATGAAAGTTCCATGTATAGTGAAATATCTTTAAAATGAATCCTTCAAGTAAAAAAAGAATTTCATATGACAATCGCTATCATTCTACATGTTGTATTTTTATATGTCTTTCCTAATTATATTATAAATTTTAAATAGACGAGCTTTTTACAATAAAATATAATTCAAATAAAGGAAGTGGAGAACTTCATCGAAATAATTATTTATTGATCACCAAAGACATAAAATGTCATCTATCTTACTTTCGCCAGATGACAAAAGTTTAACGTTTAATTAGAGTTTAATTAGGGTATAGTTGATTTGCCGTTATCACTCGTCTCGTTATTAATGCTAAACACGTTAGTGCTTTGCTTGAGTATATTGCTTGCACTAATTACCTGATAATCTCAACACTCGAGTTATATATCGTCATGTATAGTATAAAAATATATACATAGATATATTTTATCTGGTAAGTATACAAGCTGAGTCATGAAAAACTATAATAAAAAGATATTATAAATAAGATATTATATTTATCTTAAACTTTAAAAATCTAGAAAATACAGTTCACGTTTAGCCTATTTAAATTTTAAAGAACAATGATTTTCCTTGGAAACGTCACAAAAGTCAATAGATGCTTTTTGAAAAACACTCTAGATGCGATAACAGAAAATATTCATTAATGAAGCAATTATGAAAATTAGTAATGTCTTGAAACTTTTAAGAAATATTTAAAGGATGTTGTGAACTCAGGCATTGCAAGGTAAAGGTCAAGGTCAAAGTGCCGTAGGTCGTTGAATACACCTTGACATTAGCTACTGCAAAATTGCGTTGAAAATACTCAGTGCGATTTAAAGAAACATCGATGACCTTGAAATGGCCTTCAAAAAACATTTCACTTTTGACACTTTGCTTTTCCATCATACCAATAATCGAGTCAAGTATTCAGTTTTTCGTGACTCACCCTGTATAAGAAATTCTTTTTTAGTGTCATTGATAAATCCTGCGGTCAACTTGTGAATTCGTTATGCGAATAGGTTATGCTAAAGATACTATAAATATAACGTTTTTAAGGTGACGTCTGATTGTCTTTACGGTAAAATAAATCGTGTCCATTTGAATTGCAGCAATCGTAAATGTTTTACAGTGGCCATTAATAAGGTATTATAGTGCGAGGTGCGTGTGTTTTTAATTTTGTTAGGGAATTTTTTTAAAAGAAACTATCATTCCCTTTGCAGTTAAATTGGCAAGGTTTATTTGTACGTATTTCAACGATGTTTTAAACTTTTTCGAGCAACAAAAAATTAATATTATAATTAATAATATTAAGTCCACGGATTAAAAACGTATAGAAAAAGAAGAGTTTTACACATAAATTGACACCTTTCCCTGAATCTAACATGTTGATAGATAAACATAATAAAAAAACAGAGATCATCAATTTATATACAGGTAACCCTCTTATAACACGGTAGATAGGTTCCCAGAAAATGTCGTGTTGTATGGGATCCAGAGCCAGTACAAAAAGGAGGTTACGTTCCGAGAACTTATTAAAAACAAATTTTTTTTTAATTCTACATAAACAACTTAATTTTTATTAAAAATATAAATGTATGTACAACACAAAACAAAGAAAAAAAACAAAGAAATATTATTTTAATTTCACACAACTCTAATTTAATAAATTTCTTCGTCGTCACTGCTCAATATAATCAATCGAGAACGTTTTTTCGGTCGAGTGATATCGCCTTCACTTTCAGAACTTTTTTCTTCATTTAAAGTTCTTGCATCTTTTTCCCTCTTAAAAAGATCTGTAATTGTACTTTGGTTGCTGGTTCTTACCAGGTCATTGTAAATTTCTCGGTATGGAGCTAGACAGTTTTGCAGCTCCCTTTTGAATTTCTGGCTTCTTTCAGTGGAAGGGTCTGCATTCAAGAAGAATGACTCGAG
>CM052156.1:437168-448375 GCA_028455555.1 Augochlorella aurata | reverse complement strand
TCAGAATCGATTTGATTTACAGCTTCGAATGCCATTTCCATCAAATCCGCTTCGTCAACTTCTTTTTCCACTAATAAATCTTGAACGTCCTCGCTAGCCATATCCACAAAACTTCGCCTCCGATTAATTTAGCAAGTTCTAATATGCAACCAATTTCATTTTCTGACGATTCACGCACGTTTAAAATTTCAACTGAAGAGGGCCATATCTTCTTCCAACACACATTTAACGTTGATGCTTTCAGTTCTTTCAGTGACAAAGATATGATGCCGATAGAGTGCTTGATTGAAAATTTCTTCCAAGCTTCCATTACATTAATTGATTTTGAATTGGTTACGTCTAAAATCCACTGTAATGCTCTTCTTATGTAATACGTTTTAAAGGTATAAATAATACCTTGATCCAATGGTTGGAGCAACGAAGTAGTGTTAGCCGGTAGGAACAGTACTTTGACGTTGGGATGATTCAAATCTTGTGGATGACACGGAGCATTATCTAATAGTAATAGCGCCTTGAAGCTCAAATTTTTCTGCCTTAAATAATGTTCAACGTTTGGCACAAAACAATTTGAAAACCAATCTTTAAATAAATCTCCAGTTACCCAAACTCTTGGATTTGCTTTCCAATATACCGGTAAGCTGTTTTTATTTACGCCTTTAAGTGCACGAGGATTTAAAGATCTATAAACTAGCAAGGGTTTTGCCATAAAGTCCCCCGATGCATCACTGCACAAAAGGAGCGTTAGACGACTTTAGACATCTTAAATCTGGGTGCTGTTTTTCTTTTTTTGATATAAAGGTTCTACTGGGCATTTTTTTCCACCAATTTTTTCCACCATATATTAAATTGAAATAAAATTCTACCCTTCTCTACCCAATATTTAAACCCTGAAGTAAAGGTTGTCCGCCAGTAAACATAAATTATCTGCGTCCCTTAGGCATTTGTTATTAACAAACAAGTGTTGACCGATGTAGCTGTGAAAGAAATCGTATTGAAGCCATATCCTTTAAGAATATTGAAAAAAAGAACGTAATTTCTTACCCCTTAATCCCTTGTCCTGCAATATCGTGTCAGACTCGTTATGAAAATTCGGAATATTGTCTACTAAATATGGATGTTACCCGAAGTATACTAAATTGAAATAAAATTCCACCCTTCTCTAACCAATATTTAAACATTGAAGTAAAGGTTGTCCACCAGTAAACAAAAATTATGTGCGTCGCATAGGAATTTGTTAGTAACAAACAAGCGTTGACCGATGTAGCTGTGAAAGAAATCGTATTGCAAAGGGTTAAATTGATTTAATCGAGCCACAGGTAATTACTGTGTACAGAAAATTTCGATCTATGGTTGCGATGAGATTAGTAAACATCGATAGATTTCAGAGTAACGAAACGAAAGTGCAAGTCGACGGCGTTTCACAGTTTACGTGCGTTAAATTATTACATGTTCGGCTAGCGTAACACGCATACGTGGTTACTCAATGAATAACGTTTATAAGTCCGATCATACGTGATAAGAGTTGTAAAACGGCTGACCGATTGACTTGCGACAATAAGTTCACCGATGCTTACGAAAATATTTAAATCGACGTAGTTCTCGATGTACTCGGTGACCTCTTTATTATCCTTGAAACAAGGCTGCATGCAACATTACTTGCCGCAAGTAGAATATTAATTGCATTCACGTTTTCTCAGTGTGTGATCAAAGCATTTGAGAACATTCAAACTATTAACCTCTGTGCTAGAGAAATTCAATTATTGCTTAATTCAGCATGCATGTAAAAATCTTTAAAGTGGATAATTATTTGGAATATCCCAAAATCGTGTCTTCATGCGTGTTTTCATTCATGTTACGGTTTTTAATATTTGTTGCAAGCAGGATATTTTATTAGCCATTTTACTATATATTACTGTTCTTTAGCTTGGCTTATACGACTTTATTATCTTTTGTTCTCAATTACGAACGAACGATGATTTAATACGTGTAATGTATATCGTTAATTTAAATATAAAAAATAAAACAATAATCCCATCTCACAGTTTTCAATTGTAAATGGAAGAAACCAAGTTTCATTGAAGTTTTCGAGGCTTCTATGTAGTTTAAGTGTGGTACATCATGTAATACAATAGTATGCATTTACTGGACGATAACAATATCCGAACACGTTAATTTCTTTTTTTTTCATTCCAACTGCAATTTTGCAAAAGTTTTCTTTAGTCACTGTTTAGTAAACTAGTTCATGTAATATTTTAAAACGGTTTAAGTCGTTTGGCCCAGTTTTAAGAAAATGTTATTTCCTTTTAAAAAGCTTTTGAATACTTTGGTCGTTCACTGTAGACAGTGCATTTCTTTTACATTATTTTACATTATTTTCCGCGAATTACTGATTGCTTTGTGCGTTCAAACGTGTTATTATGTTATTTCGCATGAGTATGCAAGTTTTCGGTTTCTTCAAAATAGATTTGGTGAGATTTAATTGACGATTCTTTATAGTTCGGTAAATGAAATTTGGAAGATCTACTAAATTCGACAAGGCTCTTTTGTTGATTGAAATACATTTTTTGAACAGATTGTCACTGATGATTACAAGTCGGTTTTGCTCCACATGCAAGCAAACAATGAAAAAATAGTCTTCAGTGGCTCCAAAACCTTAGACTTAGACCATATATAGGGTGTTCCATTTGAAGTAACGCACTCAATTACCTCCTGAACTGTAGTTTGTTTCAAAAAATGTTTCAAATGAACCTTACCCTGTGTCGAGGGGTAAACATTTTTGCCAAATTTTTATTGGATGGACGTGCTTTCGAGATTTTAAGGTGACCTTGTGTGTCTTTTTTAATGGAACTATATATTTGTTGTATGTAAACGTGTTATGCATTTCAAGACCAATTCGTTGACTAAATACTTTGATCTTTGAAGGTTGTTCAAGATTATTATGGTTATAGTTTGACTTCTTTAGTGTGAGTTAGCGTTATGTTCACACACGAGAAGACGAAATACTGAAGGAAGATGGACCTTTGTATATTATATTTAATATTAAATTTAAACAGTATTGAATGACTTTGAACGATCTTCAAGGACTAAAGTGTTATATACTTTAACCAGTTAACTGTGGCGAACTCTTTGCAAAGCGGCCACCAGTGTGTGTCACGATAATCAAGCGATGACGAATCCAAACAGACGAATCCAACTCATGAATCCAACTCAAATTATTTATAATTTTCACTTGTTTGTTTCATTTCGTCTTGACCTCTAAACATTTTACACATATTAAAATTTACGAATATAATTTAGTTTTCTCCGGAATTACAATTTAAATATCAAATTGTAACAATATTTTACCTATGACGGATATAATCGTCATGATACAAAATTCTGCCACATCGCCGTGACGGATATAGTCGTCAAACACATTTAACTGGTTAAAGACGTACGCACTGAGAAAAATGAGAGAGCAGAAACATCAGCCAATCTATATCCAGTAGAAAGAGACAAGTCGACCACAATAAGAGTCTCTCTCTCTGTCTAAAAATTGTCTATAATTTGTTCAGCAGTAGCAGATACAGCTATTCTAGGCAGTACTCATGCTACAGCATCACTCTAAGACAGCTTGTGACGCATTTGATAGTCGTAGGACAGAGTTGGTACACTTGACAAATGGACATTAGCAACCAGAAGTCAGCACTGAAAAGGAATTAATTAGGTTATGTTACCTTCTATGAAATGTTCTATCGGGTCAAGATCACGCGTTCTATCTTTGTAACATAGTATTAATTAAATATAGTTATGTCGTGTAAACAATACCACACCAAACATTTTTTTCACAGGCAAAGAGATTGACGTTATTTATTTATTTATTCACTTACTTATTATTATTGCCTTAAACCATATGAGGCTTATACAGCAGACTATAATATTGTACATTATATACAATAGTTATCAGAAATTAATAATTAAATTCTTGTGTTACATTTTCTTATAAAATTATATATAATTTTAAGATATTTAATATCAGGTTGAGTTAGGAAGGAGTTAAGACAAAATGGTGTCTAGTACTTATGCCTAAGGAGTTGATTTACTGGAATTGTTCGCTGTTATTCATATTCTGGACACTGCCAGATTATATGGCTCAGATTTCGAAATTTTACATTGCGGAAACATGCACAATTCGCAACGAAATGAACTCTTGCTAACGAGCTATTTAAGTTATAGTGATTTCAACGACACTTGTTTATAAACGCGATGAAGTTTCTAAGCAATTTATATCCTCCGTACCATGGCCGATTCGTTTCTTTGTAATTGCTCTGAAAATAGTCTACGCCATTGATTAAACCTTGCTTTTTAATTAAATCATTATATTAAATCGATAAATGAAACTTTAACCCTTTGCACTCGAGTGGTGACTCTGGGACACCACTAAAATTGTTCTATCGAGTTCCAAAATAATGCTTACATTAACAAAAATTTAGATTTATAAAGTTGTCGCAAGCAAAACTATTGGTATGGGTTACAAGAATCAATTTCGCATGCATAAAGTGCACTTTATCACGTAAAATAGAAATACTATAAGCCGGAAAAATTATTATAGATTTACAGTTAAAATGGCTTCGAGTGCAAAGGGTTAATATCCAGTGTAAGCATTAGTCGCTTCTTTTGCAAGTGAGTCGACTTTCTCATTTCCACCGATTTCGATATGGGCTGGTATTCAGATAAATTGAACGAAGTTTTGGTTATTGCTATTTTCTAAATATTTAATACATTTACTTTTAATTTCAATGAGGTAGTTGTTGCGTTTAGAATGAAAAGTCGGTTTTCGGAGAACCCTAATTGCGCTTAGGGAGTCGGTGAGAATGAAGAAATTGGTACTATGTGTAAATTCGGGATATTTATTTATATGTATTTATTTATGGCGTAGCACTCTGCAGTAAATATTGAGGAATGCTTAGACAGACTAACTTTTTCTACGATATTTAGTCGAGGACAATACCTATCAGCGCCTACCGACTCTGCATTTTCGGATCGACGTTAAGTATTGGTCAGTTTCAGCGCAAGTAAAACTTAACCCTTTGCACTCGAAGCTATTTTAATTCGAAATCCAAAACATGTTTTATGATTTCCATTTTATATAATTTATTGCGATTTATGCATATGAAATTGAGCCTATTCGCAAGTATAATATTCACAGAATTAACAATCTTTTAATAAAGATTAATATAAACGAATCTGATATTATTACAAATATTTTGAAAAATATTATACCAATTTTTAGTGGCGCCTCAAAGTCGCCACTCGATTGCAAAGGGCTAAAAGTTCAGTTCCACTTTGCAATCTGTGGTAAGTTTACAGCAGTCCAATAAATGGTGGCTTGGCAACAATTTGCCGAACGTTCAGCTTTAATGCTGTTAATGGACTTCGCTGTATTAGAAAACACCCGCATCAATCTACATTCGTCTCGTGGCGAAAGCTTCTCAGGATGTCCAGCACGTTTTTTCTTACCGCGATTGCGACGTTTCGTTACGAAATCCGCGATGGCACTTTTCGATCGACCAAGTTTCTTTGCGGTGTACCACCTCCAATGCGAAATGCTTCGTTATAACTGGACTGTGGATTCGATGCATATGCAAGATAACCGAGCAGAGGTGTAATTTAAAGCAATTGAAAAATTTGAGTGACCGAAGAGTATCGATACACTATTTCGAACTTGTTGAAATTATTAACAGTAGAACGATCGGACAGTAAAATTGACTGTTGCGTAAAATTGACCCTTACAAAAGCGAGGATATTCCCATTTATTTCGATTTCGTGCAGATTTTATTATAGCAGTTACCTCAATAACGTAATTTATTCGATCATTTCCTATGAAAGTGTCTTTATAAATTTTACAATTGTTAAATGAGGAAGGTCATAATTTGTTCGCGGTAAGTACAGTGCTAAAGTAAGAACGAAATGTATGGTCTTGTACTTAAATGATTTTTATTTGGCATAAATACCCGCAGTCTAATTATAACCATGTTTACTTCGGATAATTATTTTTCACGAGGCTTTCCTGTACAGTACTTTCGTATCAGTGAAATCAATAAAAGTGCAAAATAATAAAATGAAACGGAAGAGAGTTCCGTTGGTAGATGTTTTATTAAGATTGGTACGGTCTAGCATACTTAGGAAACACTTGCAATTAGTATTTTAATGCAATCACGTAGGAATTTGTTATATTCCTTTTCTTATATTTTTAGTAATAAATATTTTTAGTAATAAATATTTTTAGCAATAAATATGTTTAGCAATAAATATTTTTAGTAATAAATATTTTTAGTAATAAATAATAGTTCAAGGTGGCAGTGAATATTGTTTTGTAAACTAAAGAACGGAAATTCTCAGATATTGGAAAATCATTATACTTTTGAGGCGAACTGTAGCGCATGGCTTCCATAAATGTATGTATGTGCTCGTAAATTTTGGCAACTTGGAGGAAAGTGAAAGCCCAAGATGTCGTGGCTTTCTGCTAAATTAACGTGCGTAGCCTTAAGATGGTTACAGTAACGCGTGCCACTAACATATATTGTAATTCTCGACACAACTATCAGTCTTGCTGCCAGCCGTTAGGCATTAAAATTGCCTATTTTAAATGCTTATTGAAATGGTAAGAATGCACTTATTCAGATTCAGCTCGATTTTTCACCGCAATCCGTGTTTAAACAGATATATTTATTTAGAAAATTACTGGAATATCTGTACAATTTTGTTAATGGTAAAATAAACAACAATCGGAAACTTACCCTTTGAACATTAATCTTTCCGATATGATTTCTTTCACAGTTACTGTTATTAATATTTCTATGTCGTTGATAAATACAAGAATGAAAATTATGTTAATTGTAATTATTAAATATTGACAACAGAAGGAACGAATTTTATTTACATTTAATAGAAATTAATAACATCCATATTTAGTAGATCATTTTAATAGAGAATTTCTTACAAAAATAGTACAAGAGCAAAATGATAAAATAAATTAGTTAGTTAGGGAAAAATAGATTGTGGTATTACTAAATAGACTATAAATATTTTTATCTTCTCATGTAACATAGAATTCGGCAAATAATTTTTTTTTGAAACAATAGTTACATGTGGATGCTACGTAGTTAAATATGTTTGAAGTGCTACTTCTATATGCAACTATTGTTTCAAAAATAGTTTATTTAGAAAATTCTGTAGCACATGAGAAGATAAAAATATTTATATTTACTATTTCCAAAATCTATTTTTCCTCAGACCTGCCATTAGCAACAATTGTTTCATGGGTTCAAAAAACTATATATCGACTTTTGAATTACTTAAAACCATCCGGACATTCCGGAAAAATTAGGTATAAAAAATCAAATTGCGTTCATTCGATGTTTTCCATAACTATCCAGACTGCGGTTACTGGGTCATTTTGACCCACTGTACTTAGATTGTCACTTATTCGGTTTTTCACGATTAAATTAGAGAAATTTTCGTTGCGATAGTAACAACAGGAGAACTGACAGGTCTGAAAGACATATATCCAATAACGTGTTTTGAAAAGTTGATAAACGAAGCTAAGGACAGCGATAACCATCGGCGACTGCAAATGGTGTGCAAGGGACCTAGCCGATGGTCAAAACTGCCCTTAGAGGTTTGCCTCTTGTACCGTCCGATAGCTGACCAAGGAAGTCATACATGCAAAATTTCAACCCTGTAACTTGTCCGTGAGGGTAGTTACGAGATAAATTATATTGCGCATTTTCCCGCCTACTACCCCCTTCGGGGGCTTCTTAAAATTTCGAAAAAAATGTAGCTTATTTTGGACATCAAGCCGCATATTATAGAATTTTTTCAGATTTTTCGGTTGCAAGCTGTGATTATCAAAAATGAAAAGCCAAACAAAATATCGCAGAATTGAAGATTTCTCGAAAACTAAAATATGGGTTATAGTTACATTAATTCCCTGATAAGATACTATCACAAGCAGTGTGCTCAATTTTTCTCGGATTTTTCGTACAGATACGTCATTGTCGAAAGAAATGAAAACTGAATTTATCGACGTCTTTCCTGTGAGAAAGAATGTTACTACTCGTTGATTTTACCGCAAATGTAGATTAAGTAATTGTAAACGTTATTACATTGAAACAAGCAACTTTTTAACCTAGAAAATGCGACTTAAGAGGAAGAAAAAATCGCGATGCACGTGATATACATACATACCGAAATGTTCACGACGCTTCCAACGTCGTCGGTTGGCGGATTAAAATGCTACAAAATTCATTGGAAAGTATCTTGACTCAACCACTGGATAGTTCTTTTACTAGCTCACCCTGTATATCTACGTTCGCATCTAAATTTCAGGTTTCTCTGTTTCGGACCTGCAACACTTACCATCCCCAAGTGTGAAGCAGTCCATTTGAACGGTGGCTTAGCGAGGGTCTAAGCCAACAACGCGGAACACCCTTCGTCTTTTCAGAAAGATGGGTTCCATTCGGGATAAAAACCGACCCGAGATAGGCCGGGGGTTTGTTTTAGTAGGTCAGAATACATTTCCAGCTATTCAGGGGACTACCAGGAGAACACGCAGCTCCAAAAATAACGATCAGTTAGGATCAAGGATCAAATTTTCCTTTGTCACGTTTCGTCGCATTTCGAGATGTCTTGTGAACGTTGCGGCTCGACTTTTACTATGCTGTTTAATAAATTACTTCTATAGTTTCCACGCTTTTAAACGGGTTTTAAGGTATCGAGATTGTTGAAAGAAAGGCATAATTTGAATTGCGGTGGTCTCTGGCGGGAGTCACTGTGCGTATGAATGCGTGTTTCCTTCCTTATGTACATATACATAACTTTAGATAATAAGAAAAATAGAATATGTCGCGCTCAATATGCTCGTTGAGGTATAGAAAGTGCCTCGAAGCAAAATTTACACGTGTTTGTTCGTATAAGAGAAGAATAACATTTAACTTTTTTTTTTATACAACTATATTAGAAACACGTGTATCTCTATATTTTAATAGAGGTAGCGATAACGGAAGAGTGAATGCTAAAGCTGCATTTATAAATAAACAAAATCCTCACGTTCTTTCATTTTGTTCATTTCTGAGTAACAAAATTTAATATGTCTTATTCGATAATTATGAAGTTAATTATGGTCGAAAAGAGAACGGAAGCACAGCGATATAGTATACAAATGGTACAATTGAGTAGAATAGTATAACTGAGTCAAACGGCATCTCCGGAAAAATTTTCCAAAAAGTTGGTCAAACTTGGCAATTTTTAATACGACAAACATGAGCTCACATTTAATAGGTTATAGTGACGAGGGTGCATCAAACTTGAAGTCCAGAAACATTACCCGAGGTAAAGGTTTCAAGTTTTAATTTTAAAAAAGGCATCATACTACGATGATTTTTCGCGCAGTTATCCTGAGTCGAAGTTGGCTAATTTTTATCCAATACTTTTCTATGCTGTAATTTTTTTGAGCAGTATATTTGTGGTTTTCGACCTCTTTCCAGTTGGTTAAGCACAGTGGCGTTTCCTATGTCGAGAAAAAACTGGAGAGGATGTCATTTGTCTGCGTGAAGGATTCGAAATAGACTTGTCAAATTAATCAGCAGGGACTAAAAATGAGAGTTATTTCAAAATTTTTGGTGAAAAAGATCAATGAGAAGAACGTGTTCCTTTTTTGAAAAATCATGTGACCGTAAGATTTTAATATTTCGTTACTCATACCACTTACAATTCTTTTCGTTGCCAATATTCATTAATGATGGAGAAACTTGTATTTCGCCACTGTATAAGAATTTTCGATGAAGGGAATTTATTCCAATTCTTTTATAAAAGTCATTAATAGAATGCGGTTTTTATGCAATTGTCGCGACATTTGAAAAATAAAGTACGGATTAACCCTTTGCAGTCAAAGCCATTTTAACTGGAAATGCAAAATAGTTTTTCTGACCTGTAGTATTTCCATTTTATTTATCCTAGCACATTTTATACATATCGAATTAAATTTTAAAGTTTAACAATTTTTAAAAATATATAAACAAATTTGATACCATTAAAATTATTTTGAAACATGATATAACAATTTGTAATAGTGCCTCAGAGTCACTATTCGACTGCGAAGGGTTAAAGAATAACATTGAAACGATTTAAGAATCTAGTTCAAATTGTTTTCAATTTATTGAGACTTTTAAACAAAGAAGCACGCCTTTGTTTAACTGTCGTTTCGTGCAAGTTTCAGTTTTCGTTAAAATCTAAAGTATTTGTTCTACTAATTTTTGTTATAAATTCATAAAATCAGCAGTCTGTTTACCATCATTCACATCTCGCTGCATGAATTTTTCAAAACATATTTTTTGATAAATTTATTTAAGAGTAAACGTATCACCGTCGGTCAAATGACTGATTTTACAATTGTTATTGTATTTTTACGATTATTAGAATTATAAAGTTGCTTTCATTGGAAATTGTTAAATATATTTCCTTATTACTATTATAAAAATTATGAAAAATTTAGGTAAATAGAATCTTTTAATTTTTATGAGACAACTAAATGTTAATTTAAATTCCAAAAATTGTGAGTAATTATTCTGAGATTCAATACTGAAACTTTCAGTTTCCCCGATAATCCACTTAATTGCAACACAGAAACATTTGCTTGATAACATTCATCTTGACTGTGAATTTCGTGCGTTCGTAAGAATCCAGAATTATAAACTTATAAACTTATGAATTATAAAATTATTATTGAAATTATTATTATAAAGTATTAAATAATAATTATAAATTATAAACTTATAAAATCAAAGTAAGTTTTACATTTTTTATGGATATTTGTATATTTCTGTAGTAGTAATAATGGAAAATAGAAATATACAAATATAGATTTTTTCTTGGTTTTTGTTTTCTATATTAGAAATAATGGAAAATATAAATATACAAATATAGATTTTTTCTAGATGGTCTCTTTTAGCCGAGTCATCCTATATATTAAAAAAGGATTTAATAAAATATCATATTTCTATATTTCTATATTAGAAATAACAGAAAATAGTAATATGCAAGTATGACATTTTGCTAAGTTTTTGTTTAGATATCGAAAATAATGCAAAAGTTACATTACGTTACATTACATTACATTACGGTACATTAAATTACATTACATTACATTACATTGCATTACATTGCAT
>CM052156.1:413818-427576 GCA_028455555.1 Augochlorella aurata | reverse complement strand
TCGTAGATCTCGATAACTTACATGCATTTAGTAAACTATTAAACGTGAGAAATAAGTGTGAGAAAACTGTAGATTTTTAAATTTTTTAACGCTTGTAACTTGACTTTGCGTTAACTGATTTCGATAAAATTTTCGAGATCTACAAAACGATCTTTCACCGAGATCTACAAAACGCGTCTTCTTAATATTCGTTACAGACTCTGATAAAAAAGTTAAGAAACGAAAGTTTTGTATTTTGTTTTGTCACTCCAAGTAGTGACAAAATTGTAACAAAGTCATTGCCTAGTGCACTAGTCCCTCTATCGTTAAAAAAATTCAATTTTAAGAAAATTATTTTAGAAGGTATTAATGCATAACTGTGCATGATCAATGTTGTTTATAGAGATGTAATACACTCCTTCGGTGACATAATCGTTCCTCATGAATCGTCGGAGCACGCCAAAGCCCTGACGAATACTAAAACAGTGGGAAGATTCCGGGACATAAGCTACGGGCGAAGAAGAAGCGAAATGTATTCGCGGTGTCAACGTTTTCGACAATAATTCGTTGCTTATCTGGCACACACGTATCCAGCACACGTTCGCTCGGAAGATACGATACGAACACGTTGATCCTTTATTCTCATCGAAAACTCCGGCGTCGAACCTTGCCCCGTTCGAGCGGTTCTCCTTTTTTACTTTATTTCCGTATCCGTTAGTATGAAAGAAGGATATTCATGAATGCTTTTTGTACCGGCAAGCCTGCACGGCCGTAAAGGGATGGCGAGAGGAGAAACAAGGGGCCGTTTGTGCATTTGCGGTGACGCTTTCCGACTGGTCGACTCTTCGAAGGGCGACGCGTCATCTTCCAAACACGTCTATTTGCCCTTTGATAAGTTCACCTCACGCTGATTCCGATCCGACGACTCGTGGGGAATTTATCGGCCATCGCTACCGCAATCGCGCGTATGTATATTATCCTACGCAGATTTTCCGCCTCGTGGATTGCAGAGTTGGGCAACGTTTTATTCGGATGACTTATAAAAGATAGGGATTAACGAATAAAAATGTATCGAGTTAACAATTGCACTGTTTATTTTGAAAGTGGTGTTAGTCTATTTTTATTTTAACAATCGACCACCAAAATTTTCACAAAATCAAAGCAATTTAATTAATTAAAGCGAAATTAGAAAGTTAAAATTTATCGTAGGAGATGACATTAGAACTCTTTCGCATCCGAAACATCCTAATCAAATTCAGTTTATTCGGATATATTAAAATAAAAATGAATTTTCAAAAATGTTTAAAAACTAGTGTCACCCATATTTGACCGACGCGGCGCTCGACGTGTTAAGTGAGATATCATATAATTTCTGATTAATTTAGTGTAAGCTTCTTATTTATAGCTAGTTGGTATTTAATATCTTCAAATATATATATATATTAATGTATAATATACATTTAAATAATAAATGTAGATATTTATTATTTTAATTAAATTCGCCTGAAAGAAATTTAAATAATCAAATTACACGTTGATGAATTAGTAGAAACATTGCCAGACTTGACATAATTGATTTATATTTTTGAATTGACTAATATGCTCACCTTTAATTTCCTCAAAACAGAAAATGTAATTGCACCACTTTCAAAATAAACGGTCCAATTGATCCGAATTTGTTATGAATAATAGATCATTTTTATTCGTATAAAATTTTCGACTAAGAAGAATTCATTCGCATTTTTATTTAAAATTGTTCGAATTATTTCTTTTGACTGGAATATTTAATTCGAATAACAATCATTCATTATTACATTTAAAAGGTCATCCTGTATTTATATTTATTATATAAAGATAATAAATACAATATTATTTTTTATTTATTTATTTATTAAATACACTCCTTGCATTACTGCTTAAGGAACTAAGTACATTTTATATAATTTTATTTAAAGCAGTCGCCAGGAACCTTTGATGTTGATACAACTATGAATTAATAAAAATAATGTAATATGTAAACAGAACGTTAGCGCATTCGTTAAGAAATAAGTGACAGAAAAATATAAAATTGCAATCGAAATAAAAAATACTCTTAATGACAAAGGATACCGAATTGCAATCAATATGTAGAATGCATTAACAGAATAATCGCAAATAACTAGATTGCGGATTTTTATGCAAAATGAAAATTGCCTACATCAAATGCAAGAAACGGGAACTATGCAGAAAGTTTTTCCTTTTTTAAATAATTTTAGTAGATAATATGTAATAATATAATATAATTGTAATAATTATAATAACAGAATTTAATATAATTATTATATAATAACATAATAATACAGTGACGCTACTGGATTCTTTTAATTTCTCTACTACTTTAAATTGCAACTAGGTAATTTTTACCATAAATGCATAAAATGAGCAGTCTACTAATAACCTATCCTGTTGATACAACTACTATTTATTGTTAACAAAATAATGTAAATGAAGAAAAATAATGTGAAAATGGTAAGAGAATTGTGATTAATGTATTATATTATTATAATAATAATGCTTCGTGGCAATCCATTTACATGTTATCACCACAATCATTCTGCTCGGTAATGATTTATATAAATTTTCAATGGTTTTATTGTTATAATTGTAAACATTTCTGAATAATACAGTTTTTGAAATCATTGATATCTTTGAATTGTCTTCCATTTCGATGCACTGTTCCTGCAAGGATACCTTAACAATTTTTTTTTAATGTTAAGAATCAAAGATCATGCTGATCAATCAAAAATTTGTATTTCGTTACTAGAGAAGTATGCTGTTTTATTCGCAGAACCTATTTATTACGATACAGTTTTAAACATAAATTATTTTCATTCATTTCCATTCTTTTCTTTGAAAATAGGGAAGAATTTTACATTGGAATATTTTCAAACATAACTATGGTTTCTTCAATTCTTCTGCTAGAAGAAGCGAGTATAGTTTATTGCACATATTATGACGTTATACTTCATAGTATACTTATTATGTTTGCTACTAGACTCTCAGTCTAGAACTGATAAGGAGCGATATACAGTGTGACATAGAAGTTACTATTTTCCAGTTTCTTATTTCGGATTATTAACATATAGTCCATGAAAATTAATTATGAAAAAATTCACGACGAATAACAAGTAAAATTAATCGAGTTTTATCGACAATTTGTGACTGCCTAACCTCAAAATCACAAGCTGTTTACGTTATGGCAGCGCGATTTCGATTGTTCAGTCTTCAATTTCTATACAATTCATTTCCAACAACTATCTTTCCATAATTGAAATGAACAATTTGGAAAAATTAACTGCAAAGACATTATTTGAATTTGAAATGCTTAGTGACTTTTGGGTCACCCTATAAAACTGAAAGGTCTATTCTAAAGGCTTATTATTAACTTGAATTTCAATTTCCAAAAAGGTTGAAAAACTACAATTTTGGCAACCTGTATCCTAAATCGTATCTCTGTTGTAATTTTTATAATACCTAATTACACGGTTTAGGAAGTGTACTACTGAAGGTGAAAAATGGAATATGCTCATTTATAGAATGATTTGAATTTTATTTATATATTTATTTATTAAAGCAATAGAGAATGCGTATTTAACATTGCTAAAATTTTTATATTAGTCTCACCTATTTTATAGAAATTGGCGGGGACGGCGCAGAAACATGTTCTTACGCACCGTATAATGTTAACAACTATTATGATTGACTGAGCTTTTAAGAGATGTCGCTAATTACCGCCACAATTCAATTTTAAGCGAATTTTAAATGGAGTATGATTTAAGAAACTGGTATGATATTGACAACTTCTCCTAACTATTTTAATGAGAACCGATGTACATTTTTCTGTTGCCTAAATGTCTCAAAATCTGTTCTTTCTATAGAAAAACCTTCCAAGCACGAGTTGTAGGATATGAAATTGGAGCTTGCGCTGATATAATTAATTTTTGTCTGCATTGCCTCATAATTTACAACATTTTGAGAATCGTCTACACGAACATAAGTTAATGAATGCTCGGTAAATATTGGATTTTGGAACAATGTTATTTAATAATTTTTGACCTAGTTATAATTTTTTATCATTTTCCAGTAGCGGAGTTAAATTTATGCGTTTTGATTACAAAATTCAAACTGACCTTCAAATCTCGTTGAAAACGTATAGTATAGAATAAAATAAATTATGTTAGCGTATGCGCCATTTTATATCCTATAACTTTTGTTCGAAACATTTTTCTATAGAAGAAACGGTTTTCGAATAATTTAGGTGACAGATCTTCGTGGACCACCCTGTATAACAGTTATCAATTGTTTCAAATTCTGTGGAGAACCGGTACTTTTATCATTTTTAACCCTTTGCACTCGAAGCTATTTTAATTCGAAATCCAAAACAAGTTTTATGATTTCTATTTTATATGATTTATTGCGATTTATGCATATGAAATTTAGCCTATTCTAATTTATAAATACGCATTTTCAGAGTGTACGTAACCGACGTAAATCAGTTGATGACGTATTGTAAAATACAATTTCTTTTATTTATCACGTTTAAACACAATGAAAACGAATTTCTGTCGACTATAACTGTTATTGATGACCGAGATAATGTTTTTCTGTCACTGATAACCCTCTTGCAGACGATCAAAACAAAATTTACTTCACTGGTAACTGTTACGAATAACTGAAATAAATTCCTCTTATTGTATATTATTTTAAATTACTGAAATAGAATTTTCGTTGTCAATAATGATTTTTGGATTAATTACCAAAAATTGAAAACTTCTAACCATGGGGTGTTTTATACAATTTCTCCCACATTGTTGTAATGAACTAATCGTGACATCTGTTAGATACAGTACATAACTATGTAGGTTGTCACGTGACTGCTCTCTTGTTTCGCTAGTTGAACTGTAAACAAACATTGATTTTATTATAATATAAAACCAAAAACTACAGCACACATTTCACAATTAATTGCTTCAATGTGAATATTAAATAAGTTTTTTATATTGATTTTTGTCACAAAAATATGTATAATAATTATTATTTTTCATTAATTTATTCAGTATAATTACGTTCTTACCACAAATGCATGAAATCCACAGTGATCACAAGTCTAAGGATTTTTATGCAGATTCTCATCGCTATACTTCAGTTTTCAAAAATTAGAATCAACCCCTAATAATACCATCATCAGTTACAATGTCTACATGTTTTTCGATTGTAATAATGTCTTAGGGGAGAGAAAAATTTATATTTACAGTATGCCTACATTTACTTTAGCACTTAGATATTAATGACAATAGAACGGAAATTTTATTTCGACACAAAAAAGCGGGCCATTACGAGTCAAAGTCGTCAAAGTACGTCATGGGGTTGAAGGAACGTCTCTTCCATCAACTAAAATGTCGCTCATCTCAGAAGGTAAATAAAAATGTGCGTTAGACCTTGTCAATTTATATGTTTTGTTGCAATTGAAAAATCTGCACGCGCTATAAACGCATAAAAGCCGTAGTCTAGCGATCAGCATTGCTCACCGAAGCACAGTGATAGATCTGTGCCATGCATTATCGCCGATTGCGAGTTATTCAACGATCGGAGTAGCTGACAAAACATTTTTCTCCGCGCGTTCGAGACCTCCTGGACTCCCTTTAGTCATTCGTTTGCCGCAGCGTCAATGTCAAGGAACTTTCATGAATATGCTCGAGTGCCGGTACGCGTACTTCCACCAGTGTCTCGGCCGTCCTCCGCCCGCACAAACCTCCGTCAACTGTAAGTTCGCCGGCGAACTTTACCACTTTTTCCGGCGCCTGTACACTTCTTGGAATTACATGGATCTCGACAAGAAGCGACCGTGTGTGCACGTACACGTCCGCGTACGTGTGCGTCGGACACACACAACCGCGGGCCATTAGTTATCTTCGACAGTGGTTCCCAATTTTACGGTGCTCAAACTTTTCTTGGACATGCCAAATCGAATCGGTACTTTTACATCCGAGAACCGGCGGAACCAGAAATTGTTCATATAACTTCATTTTACAGAGAAACAATGTTTGTTAGAAGAATTTTCCGGGAATCGTTCTATGAGGCTAACAATTTGGTGGAAAATGTTTTTTACCGTTTTAACCCTTTGGAGCCATTTTAACTGGAAATCCAAAATATTTGTAAAGACTTATATTGTTTCCATTTTAATATAGCCTGGAGCATTTTATACATTATGGAATTGAATTTTGTGACTCATTGAACAGTTAACAGCTCTTAACAATTTTTGGAATATAAATAAATTTGATAAAAATTACTTTGAAACGTGACATGATAATTTTTAGCGACGCCTTAGAGTCGCCACTCGACCGCAAAGGGTTAATGTCTCTCTCTGTAATTTTGAAAAATCCTATGCTTCAAATTCGCTGAAATTCTGAAAACAGATACTTTTCAGATGAGAACAATGAGGGAAGAATTTTTGATGACATTCGGCTGAAGCAAAGAATTTTGTGAGAAACGGTTTACCACAGTAATGCCACTACCGTTAGTACAGTTTAAATTTAATTCGTTAAGGCACATCTTATAATTGGTGAAAGAATTGGTCATTATACGAGATAAAACAGGAACCTGTTGCTTTTATGTTTTGTTCGTAAAACACGAATCTCATTTGATATTTTAAAGCCGGCGATTAAGTTTATTAATTAAGCTCTCGACTGCTTTCTTCAGTGTTTTGCAGTCGCGTTAGGTCCGGGTTAGGTCATCAAGCATTGTTTTTATTTAAAAAGATACCGTATTCAGAATTTTATCAAAAACGAGGAGTAGAATTTTTCAAAATTACAAGAAGCGACGGTAAATACAAATATTTTTTGTCAAATTTTGGGGGTTAATTGTTTATGTAAAATGAAGTTTGTTTTTATGTAAAAAATAACATTATTTTTACGTAAAATGAAGCTATTTATAAAATATCACTCATGTGACCGATTTTGGAAAATTTCGACTTATTTGCTGTATCTTTTTTCTATAAAAATATGCATTTGCGTAAATATCTACAATCTACTGTGAATTCCATTTTACTGTGTATCCAATCCGGACTGTATCCTGTCTCAGTAGTGAATCGTCAGCCAATCAGAACAAAGAAAATTTCTACAGGCAGAAAATTTCTACAAGTGTGAAATGAGGGGTTCATGAGGTCATTTGAAGTAACTTTTTCCTTAGCGCAAATTCAATCCGCGGTTTTGTTTACGAGTTATTAACGAAAAACTGTAACCAATGAGCGAACGAAGCCCAATTCCGCTGATTGGCTCAACCGCATCGCGCCAGCGGAGTTCGCCTCTCATTGGTCAATACTTTTCGTTAATAAGTCGTTAACGACGCCTCAGAGAAAACTTTTGTAGAAGAAAAAGTTAGTTGAAATAACCTCAAGAAACCCTCATTTCCCGTTTGCGATTGATTTTTGGGACACCCTGTACATTGATCCTCGCTAACGAATTAAGATGCGGTTTGGGGATCTGCAAGAGTAAGTCCCATGTATTACATAAAACGGAAAACAGCTCTTTATCTTGTGTTTAACAATGTTTTCAATAATATTGTGCATTGATTACTTTCTTGCTTACAAATCTCTTCGAGAATCCTCAGAAAAAATAAAGCGTACCAAAACAAGCGGTTTCAGCAATACGGTTACTTATCGTTTAAAAAGGGAACAAGACTAAAAAAGAAACGAACTGCATGAATATACTTAAGTTATCTGAAGTCAGCTGTATTTTATTGCAAGAAAAACACGTCCGAAGATAATGCGTTACAAAACCGATAATACAATTTTAAAGTTGGCATTGTTAAACCGGTGTCAGTGTGGTATAAAAATAGAATGCGATAAGTGCGATGGGTATTACGCACCCCAATCAATTTCTTTAATTCAATGTTAAAAAGACAATATCAATAGGAAAATTTGTAATTGTGATAACACATTTGTCAATAGTAATATTAAAACATACAAGTATATGCGTTTCGGAATTATTATTACTATTATTATTAGTACCATTTGACATAGATATCAGGCCCTGCCATACCGACGCCGAGTTAATATAATCACCTGAATTATGTGCTTTCGGCTATAGGAAGCCACGTGCGAGCACAATTGTCTTCTGTGCCCGAGTAAAAATCGAGGTACAGTATTACACTTCACCTGGCATAGACCGTAAGCTAGTTTGCAACTTCGATACGTTACAATAACGAGGAAACCTTTTTACATCGATGCTGATTACCACTTTACTGTAAGATCAATCATTCCCGTCGACGTAATTACGGTAGCCCTCGCTTAATTGATGCGAGCTCGCGACGTGACCGTTATCGGGAGTAGTAGATGTTTTGAGAATCACCGCCTGTTATCTCTCTTTGGGTCGGTCACTTCTCGAGTGCATCGGAGACGGGAGTAAGAAACATCTGGTGTGAATGAAATAAAGAGATAACTCTTCCGTTCCGTGGAGGCGATTCCAGGAATCGATGGAGATAACTCTGCGTTAATTAAGCTGGGAAAATGTGTCTATTAAGCGGAGATTGCTGTGTAGTGCTTGCTGGGCTAGGCCCGCGATTGTTCGACTTCGGTCCGAGCGTGGTTTTGTAGGTTATGGTACCGTACAAGTCCCTCTTAATGCCCACATATGAAAAATATTTAATGCAGTTACTTCGGATAGTTCTGCCTCTTTGAAGTTATACATTATATGGGCAATTTAATTATAATTAATTTATATCGTTAAAGTAACGTTACTGAAACGGGATTTGCAACAGAGCGACACGACACAGATGCAGTTGCAGTCGTAAATCGAAGACGACAAATAATGTCAGTTATGCATATATTATATAACCGTTGCTTGTTTATTGTGCCTATTTCGTTTTGAAATCTATTGGGTTGTTCGGAAAGTATTTTCGTTTTTATTGCTGAAATTGAAAGACGATTTTTTTATAGCGTGGAAATATTTTATTAAATTATCTGTCCTATATTTTGGTCCAGTACCTTTTGCCATCTTTCTGGCAGTAGTATAATTCCACGCTCATAAAACTTTTGATCTTTGCTGGATGAAAACTGATCCAAGTTATTTTTGACGTCCTTGTTTGTAGTAAAGGTTTTACCGTCTAAAAAATTTTATAGAGACCAGAACTGGTAATAATAATTACATAATTTGGCTAGTTATTAAACTTGTATGAGGTCTCGCATTATCTTGGTGTAATACTATACCTTTTCTATTAATCAATCTGGCCTTCTCTGTTTAAGTGAATTATTTAATTTGTTCAGTTGATGACAGTACACTTCGGAATTGATTGAATATCGGTTTTCGGATCGCTTTGAGCCGGTTCATATTTTTTACTCCATGATCTCTCGCGTTTAATATTATTGCAGACAATTCATTTCTCGTTTCTAGTGATGATTCGCTTCAAAAATGGATCATTTTCTTGCCATTTGAGAAGCAAATCACAAATGTCAATGCGACCGTCTTTCTGTAAGAACAGGTGAAACCTATATGTCGAGATTTGAAATTAGACCAAGGCATTTCACGTGGTCATGAACGGTCGAATTTGACAGATTTAACCTCTCAGCGATCTGACGAGTTGTTATTCGGCGATTTGCATCAGTCAATGTCTTTATTTTGTCTTCATCAACTTCGACTGGCCTTCCAGAACGTGGCGCATCTTCAACATCGAAATTCTCGGTACGAAATTTTGCAAACCAATTTTGGCGCTGGCATTCTGTCAATACATTTTCTTCGTGCACATCGAATAATTTTTGTCTTGCTTGAACAGCATTTTTACTTTTTCTATAGTAGACTTTCCAATTTTTGATAGAACACCAAAGATAAACTATAGCGCAGAATCAAACAAACTTTTCACAAACAAAATCTTGCTATATCAGCTATCAAAATATATAATAACAATGCGGCTTAAGTATGAAGTTGGCTGTGAAAAAATACAATTGAGTCCCCTGTTGAGAAAACAAGATATTACTTTCCGAACAACTCACTACAAACGTCTGCTTCACTTTTTTAAACTCAATTGCAGGGCTGCCGAATTTAAGACAAAGTTGTTTTTATGTTTCTGGTCTTCTGAGTTCTACGAACCACGGAAATTAGTTTACGATGCAACTCTTTTTACGAATTCCATTGTTATTTTAGTATACAACTATTGAAATCCGTAGCGTAAGACTAACATAACCTACAATGGCTCAGAAAAGTTCCCTAGTCAGTCAAGTCTGCTTCGATCAAATACATGTAAAACGCTTGGTAGTGTACTTTGCGAGGAAATTTATGGGAATTTGTTGCCAAGGCTCTGCTCGGTATTTGACACCAGACACTTGGCGTTGCCAAATCAATGGCAAATCTCCGCGAAACATTGGGACGAAACGTGTCGTTTGAAGAGGGCAGATCGGTCGCACTCATGTGGCATATATGGCAGCGCTGTAGGACTTGGGCTCTATTTGGCATGGACAAATCAAATTCATAAGAAATTCGGGACAAATTGCTTACTAGGGTGGCTGTATTAGAACGCAATACCTTTTCTAAAGCTGGACTAAATTACTTGAATTTTTTTCAGATGATAGAAGGTGAAAAGAGCTAAAATCTACTGGAAAAGAGCTAAAATCCTTTTTTTTTTAAATTTCGCTATTAGAATAAGGATAAGAAACTCTTGTTTTTTTAATTTTCTTTATCTCTAAACCTATAACGAAAATTTGAAAAATGCCTTTCGTAGATCCCGGTTTTGATTTGTAGGCTCAAATAAAGAAATTAAAAAAGAAACAGAATTTTTTGTTTTTTTTTGTCCTTCCAAACACTAGCAAAATTAAGAAAGAAGCATTTTAGTCATTATCCAGAAAGAATTCGAATAATTTGGTTCAGTTTTAAAAAAGTTATTGCATTTTGAAAGGTGTACGAACACTTTTGTGGACCACTGTAAGTCTAAGCTAATATTTAGAGAACTAACTATGAGATAATATTTATAATATATAGAGATCTAACTATATAGAGATCTAACTTTGATAGAGTTTCGTGAGTTGAACCTGTTAATTTTGAGTAACAATGTTGCAAAAAGAAAGTTGTCGTAATTGAAACTGAAGGATTTGAATTGTGACACGGTACATCCGAGTTTTACAAAGGAAGCAGACGTCGAGATAAATTCGTGGGGCAATAAAACCAGAGGGAACAATCAGTAGTATGGCACTCTTGTCAGAGACGGGCAGAGATAAGCTTCAACTGTACGATGAAAAATTTAGCCGCTGTTATCGTGTCCCGCTCAATTTCCCTTATCTCTATTCAACGATTGATACTCCACTTTCCACGGACCTAGGAACCGTACCACAAGTGACGTTAATGCTGCTATCAAGTCTTTACATTCATACGGCTACATTCAAAGGTGATTGAGGGCTTCGCTGCTATCAAATCGTTCATAAGTGCCAGATAGAAAGCTTGTGGAATAACCGCTTAATATTCTGGGGCACCGCTCTAATTGAGCTCGAATAGAATTTTTGTAACAACACAGACTGTTGCTAAGAAACTCGTTTAGTTTTGGTTTTGATTAATCACATTATCTACTAGCGATAATTTTACAATTTTTGAGAGCTAATTTAGTCCTTAATAAATTGTTCATTGGCAATAGCAAATTCAATCGTCCATCAACAAGTAATTCCAACTAATGCAACCTAATAATTTCGTTTGGAATTATTATATAGAAAAAGGTTTGAAGATTCCACTTAATACAAATCCACTTCTGACAAATGATGTGTTAAGAGGATATTCTAGTTTGAATTGCGATTTTTGCGGCTTCCTTCGGGATTTTTTGGTAGGAGAACTATAGCACCTAGTGTAATTGAAATTTTAGATTATATTTATACCTATTTCAGTATCACTTATCATTTTTTTATCAAAAAAAGGTAAGAATTGGTGACATTTCATACCCTTGTATACGGTTGTTAATAAAAAGGAAGGTCACCGTTTATAAAGATAGACGGATTTTTATGCAAATTAAAAATTGTCGAAGTTAATTGTAAAAAACTTAAGTCAGATGTCTCTGCACTTTTAATCATTTTAGTAAGTTATACGTAATATAAAAATATTATCGAATTTTTTGATGATTTTACGGTTTTTTCGATTTAATCATTTTTGTAAAAAATGCAAAAAAGAGTCACCTAAGATTTTCATGTAAAATATCTATATTGTTTTTAATGATGCTAAAAAATAATGTGTAATGAAAGAAATGTTTGATTTAACAGTTTTTTAGAAAAAGAAACTGAGATATTTTAGACGAAACTCTTAAGTGGCACCCTGTATATCGAACATTATGTCTACAAGAAGTATCAAAATGATTACTTTAAAAAAAGTTAACTAAAAATATTGGAATGACGAAAACAAACTTCTCCTGTGTTTAAAGAAAGATATGACAGTTACATATTGTCTTAATTAAAAAATTCCATATTTCTTTGTATTTCATAATGTACAACTGTTTGCACATTCATCAGAAAGAGCATCTATCCAGAGGAAGAAAACGTGTTATCACCATTCCCTACTGTTCAAACTAATTGTCTTATTCAGTATAATCGACGTTGCAGACGTATTTTCGTTTTTCATCATTAGTTCTTAATTTCGTATCTTGTTCATGTTTACTTACTTTTTACTTTCTTACTATATCTCATATACCCCTCTCTCCCTCCTCCTTCTCCTCCTTTCTCTCTCTGTTCTCCTCCTTTCTCTCTCTGTTCTCCTCTGTTCTGTGCGTTCCGTTGACGAAACGACATGCAACTGTATCGACCACATTAGCAAAGTGCAATATTAATACTAAATTGTGTTGTGTAATGTAAATAGTTCTAACAAAAATAACACCTATAATCTTAAGTTTATGATTATATTACTACTATAAATGTGTAAAATTACAACTATATTGGAATTACAAATATATAAAATTACTATTACATTAGAATTACAAATATATAAAATTATGATTATATTACTACTACAAATGTATAAAATTACAGTTACATTAAAATTACAAATATATAAAATTATAATTATATTAATATTACAAATGTATAAAATTATAATTGTATTAGAATTAGAAATGTATAAAATTATAATTATATTAATATTACAAATGTATAAAATTATAATTGTATTAGAATTAGAAATGTATAAAATTACAATCATATTAAAATTACAAATATATAGATTTAGAATTGTATTAAATCTACAAATATATAAAATTAGAATTTTTATAATTACTTAATAATAGCAGCGTTAGCTACGAGGTTTAAATAACGCATACAGATTAATGAAAAGTGCAAAGCTATGCTCGCATCTGGAAGTATTCAAAGTACACACTCCGCTTTGCACTTTCAATTTCTCTTCTCTAATGACACCCGACTCGGAAGCCATACCGAGACGCTTCGGAGCAATTGATGTTTTTCTGTACACTTGACTGGAGACTGAGACTCGCTGCTGTCTCTCAGCTGTTGCGTCACGCGATGATGTTATATAGATGAAGATGCTACATCAAGGGGGTCGCTAAAATGGGACGTAATGATAAAAACATAGCACGGAGAGTGGCCTTTGACCCTGAAAAGACTAATCCTCACGAGCAAACAATACGATAGATATCAGAGAGGAGCGATGAATAGTAACCGAGAAACTATTCTGTTATACGAACGTTTATGTTCTCCTCATTACTTCCGATAACCAAGGTACTATTATATTAACACTCGAATGGCGGTCCATTTTAACACAACTATAACTG
>CM052156.1:403023-413718 GCA_028455555.1 Augochlorella aurata | reverse complement strand
GTACCTTGGTTATGTGCCACAAATGCATAAAGACACGCAGTCCGATTGTAACTTAGATTAATGCAAAACGTGAGGTCTAATAAGAGCAATGTCCTTTACTTGAATTTTCTTACTTTAGGACATTAGTCACTATACTCTTGATAAGATATGAGAAACCTTGTTTGCTATGAAGGGGGTATGCTAGTATAAAGTGCTTGGGGTTTTAACTTTGTTTGGGACTGTTTTCAGAGAGACTATTATATCATTTGCAGTAAAATTGACAAGGTTTATTTGTACGTATTTTAACGGCCTTTAAAAGTTATTGGAAAGAGAAAAAGATTAAAATTAGTGGCACCGAATATTCGCAAGCATAGTCGGTTTTGAAAAATGTCATCTCACGGTGTCCATGATTCCGGTCATTTTGCCTGTCAGAAGTAAAAAAGTCGGTTATTAAAAAAATGGTGATTCTATTATCGAGCTTTGCATGCTTTGTTAAACATCGGGGGCTTGAAAAATAGAAAAAAAATAAAAATGCTTAGTCGATTGAAATGTTTAATCGTCTGACATGTACTAAACTCATACTTAAAATTTTGAATCAATCGGGCAAGTAGGTTTTAAGATATCATGGACACCATTCCGAAAACAGTTTCGAGAGAAACACCTTTAAAGTTTAGTATTGATGTACTAAACTTTATGGTACAGGGTCATCGTGGATGTATTTTTGAAAGTATATCCTTTAAGAATATGCAAAAAAATGATTTCTTTAAAAGTTCACACTAGAATACGCCCTTAAATCTTTTGCATAGTTCTAATCATAAAATCCATAGGAAACAATTGAACGCTCACTTCGGCTACACACGCGGTGTTTTTGAGTGAAAAAAAAAATAACGTACAATCGAGTTATTGTTCGTACATTAATTTGAAACATGTAGAAATTTTACAACATCGTCAGCGATTACTGAAAGCTCCGTTAGGGGAATAAAGAAGTTGCACGCAAGAACGTGCGTAGACGTCGTGAACCGCTTTCTTTTTTCTTATTTATTAACTGAAAGAAACCACGATTAGCAGTACGGTTGGAAAACAAATGGACGGCTGATAATTTCGGTCGTACGGGTGACGTCATGACAGATGCCAACGAGGGTTGCTACATTATGACAAGAAGGGACCATTTGACCCCACTCATTGTTTCTAATCCCACAATAAATTGAAGCAGCTGTACCGGCAATTGATACAAATTTACGTACAGTCCCGTGCATAAATTGTCGATCTTACGAGACGTATCGACGACTTACCCTTCCTTATGAATATTCCGACGTTGTATGCATAGTACTTGAGCAATTGATTGTTTTTCGACTATAGTGGACGACCTGTGACTGTTTATAAAAATGTGTTGCTCGTTACTGTTTCGAGCATTCGAAAAAATTGCTGCTGGTTAAATTAATTAATGCTCTTAGTTTGAAATAGTGAATAATATTTTTTTGTAATTATTACAAAATACATTAACCACCATCAAAGACTAACTGTAAATAAAGCTAAGCGTTTAAAGTGATTCACAAAAATAAACATTAAGCTAAGTTTCATTGTCATGTGTGTCTGTAGACAAAACATAACATAAACATACATAGTCAGTAACATCCAGTACACTAACTAAATATTTAAATGTGTTAGTAATTAACAACAAACATAAACAGTAATAAAGCAGTATATACACATACAAACACACACAGATAACATAAAAAAAATGAAAAAGTGTATACGTATATATTTTACATACATATTTTACATATAATATGTGTAATATATGTAATATAACATATATTACATACATATTAATACATATAAATTTTAGTGATTTTCACATTTTATTGCATCCTGGAGATAAGGCGCTATAACAACATGGCTAGAATCGTGCTCTAATGGTAATTAATTTGTACTCGACAACACTGATTTGACAGTATATCAGTAAATATGTACTTACTTTGCTATAATGAGATTCTGGATTTTATGCATCTATGACAAAATTTTTTAGATCAAGTAACAATAACATTTAAACAATTTGAAAATATTGGTGAGTCATTGCCACCATCTTAAATGACATTATATTTTGCACAAGTCTGCAGTCTTGTGAAAATATTGTAAAAAGATGAAATTGAGTCGATACAAATTATAGAAAACATGTTTACATGATCAACATATTTTGATTTTCTTCCAGATTTACAATCTTTTATTTACGCATTTAAATATTGAAGAATGATTTGTAAACAATGATTAGGGTTAAAATGGCAACCAGAAAGCATGAATTTTCCAGGATATTATTCGATGCAGTTAGAAAGGTAAATATGTAGCTGAAAATAAAATTGCACCAGAACGTAGTTATATATTACAATTAAATAATTCAATCTTGAATTCATTAACGAAATATTGTTATATATAATGTTTCATTAAATATGTATATTTTGAATCATTTAAAAATAATTTACCATTAAAATCATTTTTTTCTTAATAGAACTCTTAATTTTTTGGTTTAATTATACAGTGTCTTCCAATAGCCTCGGAACAGTCAATCATCTTACAAACGAATGATTTTACAAAAAAGTGTTTTAGAGTGTTTTAAAAATATTCAGGAATTTTTAATTTTATTAGTTTGACTTTCACCATTTAAGATCCATACGCATTTTTCTTTTTTAAATGGAATATCCCATTTTTTAGTATCCAATATTAAAATTAACAGCGTGTCTTTTCGAAAATACTAATTGTTTATCTGTTTCCGATGAAAATTGTTTGAAGTATTGTTTTGAACTCGACTCGTCCACTCAAGGTGTGTCCATTGTAACTACAGCCTAAAAAAGCATCTACGTGCAATACGAACAACTGACTATTGTCTATTTTTTAGTTTTAATATCTTACTTAAAAATAAATATGTTCTGTATGTGTTAACATTTTTATGTACTCACACTTAATTTTAATAGTGATGTTAGTTCATTTTGAAGTTGAAAGTGAACATTTTGAACATAAAATGTGAAACACGCTAGCATGATATCAATTCTTGTCTCTTTTAAAAATCCTTTATTTTTGCAACCTCGAATGACCTCAAATTTATATAAAAAAAAACTACTACCGAAGTTGCTATTTTCTATGCTTTCATAATATCCAAGCAAAAAAGTGGCATTCAAGTCAACAAAACATGAGGTAAGTTTGAAATAATCTTGAAAAAATAAACAGAAAAATTTTTCTTTTTTACAGTGACATTCTACATAGAAAATGATAAAGAAGGTCCCTACACATCTTTGCCCACTCACGTAACGTTCAGGAGCGCCGATGTCACGGAGCGGCGTCCAATCGGTTTTGACACCTTGCCCTTCCCCATCTCGTCGATATGTGTCCCACTGGGCGGCCCGTCGCTTCTCCCACTCTTCCCGTCGGGATTGCAACGGGTGCCCGTACAGAACCGATTCTCCGCGTGAGGTGACGCGCTTAGGAAGCCGCGATGCGTAGTAGGAAAGAACTACGACTACCCTGTAGTCCGGTCAGATAGTTTTGGCGGGAAGAGTAGGGAAGCGAAGGACTGCCACGTTCCTAGAAACATCCTCAAGACCGGAACCTAAACCTAAACATTAAGACCGATAATAAAATGTATATAAACCCACCAATCCTCGAATAAAACAGTCACTAACTGCTCCTCAATATCATCTCCAATTATTCAGTCCCCAATCACTCCAATCCACTGATACGACAGGTCTCTTTTCGCGAGTCTCCTGTATATCAGTTTTACATTAAAAATTATAAGTACTTATGATCGGCGATGTTCCTTTACTGGTGACTCCCCTTCTTTCCCCCCACTCTTCCATTTTTACAGCGCCTCCGTACTATTGCATACAGTAGAGGAGAAAATGTGGTCATTCTTTGAAACGGCATAACTTTTTTAAAACTTCATTAAATGAATTTTTTTTAATGTCGGAGGTTCTAGTTGATTGTACAATGACGATAGTACTCTTCATTTCAGTTTTTCTATTATCTGGAATGACGACGAAAATTAAAAATCTCCTGTCTTTTAACCTTTTTTATCTGGGCCTGTAAATTTAAAAAATGCGTTTTGTAAGTCTCGGAAACTTGTATGCATATTGAAAATTTTATTGAAATCGGTTAACGCGAAGTTAAAAGATTTGATAACATTGAAAGTTGGCTCATTTTTTATAGTCGTTAACAATTGACAACTACAAAACCGAGCCGCGAGGCTTGAATAATCGTATTTCCTTTTTCCAAATTGTCCATTTTCGTTCCCAAGCTGATGGACGATGTAAGAGAATTTACTGTACTGCGATTCAGAGGGTGTTTACATATGGACCGTTTATTTCGCAAGTCCATTTGCATTGTTTCGAGAAAATTAAAGGTTAGCATAGTAGTCAATTCAAAAATATAAATTAATTATGTCAAACTTGCAATGTTTCTACAAATTTATCAACGTGTAATTTGATTATATAAATCTCGTTTAGGCGAATTTAACTTAAATAATATATATTTACGAACTGTAAATGGACTTACACCATTTTTATAATTAGTCAACTGTAAATTATGTAAATTAATTTCAGTTATGAAAAAGTAAATATCACTCAAATTATGTTACATTTCATTTAAAAAAACATGGACTTACACCACTTTCAAAATACTAGCACTGTATATGACATCTCACGTTGCAATTTTGAGGTAAGCGTATCTATTGCATTTCTCGAATGGCTCGCAACGGTCTACGCTCGCACTGACCTAACTCATGTGCTCCATCATTGACAGATCGTGATAGTTCAAGGAGATTTTCAATGATCAATATTCCAAAGATGAATTTGCAATTTCATGGCTGCGACAGATGACAATTGAGAATATTGTGTTATATGTGCACTATTGTCTCGACGTATGAAATACCTTAACTGTTTTCTTCGATAAAAATAGACGAGTCCGTGTTATACAGGGTGGATCATCACAGATTTCCACTTCGATTTACGTGACTTACTATTATTACTGTTATTGTTATTATTACTATTATTATTATTATTACATGGGGAATACATGGCCCACCCCGGGTATCTTGTTGAAGATTTTTCCGCTTCCCTGTCCAAAAAAAATTATTACTATTATTATTACGTGACTTCGATATTACGTATTATTATTCGTACAATGTATCTCGCAATGTTAATTCGTATGTAACTACGATTATCGAAGTAGGAGCATACATTTATTATAGCACTGACCAATGCATCTCGATATTCTTTGCAAGAAAGTATCAAGCTTCTTAAGTTGTTTGTTACTACGAAAGACTGGTCCTCTTATTAATGTTAAAATGATCTTATTTGCAAGAATTAATCGCGTGCTTCTAAAAATCTCATTTTTAAACTGGTATACATGGTATGCATCGATATGCACCCAATTATCTGCTAAACCAGGGCTCAGAATGAACGAGCACGTAACACAAGCATCACGACAGCTACGTCTCCTAATTCTCCCCAATTGTTCTTCAACTTGTACACAAAAATTGACAATTTAGGAAGAGGAGATACGATTATTTGAGCCTTGCGGTTCGTTTTCGTAGTTGTTGAAAATCGGAGACTACAAAACCGAACCGCCAGGCTCGAACAATCGTACCTATCTCCTCTTCCCAAATTGTTAATCTTTGTTTACAAGTTGAAGGATAATTCGGGAGAATTTACTATTTACTACTAGGGAATATATGTGTCGCGATCCATGCAGGCAAGTCTCATGACTTCTTTGAAAAAAGATTTCGTTGAATAGCCTCAGAAACCAGAATACAGCAGTTTATGAACCTGAAACGATATCTCAAAAGTGATAGCGCGCGACATGTATCGTTTTTCCATGCAACCATAGAATATGTCCAACGTGGTTATTAACATACTATTAATGGGTCTTCTTTAGCGCTTCTTACGGTATAATTCACCCGCGTCAAACATTTTATCAGTTCTCGGGGTTAACGAGAAAATACGTTTTTTCTTGCGTTCGAGTTACACACGGATCACGTTCCGCCGTTTTTCTGTATCCCACGAGAGTAGATTCGGGCTGTAATTTTAGGCATCGGTTGGAGGTTAATATCCCTCCGTATCTATTCAGACTCTACTGTAAAGGAGACGAGAAATCTCGGGGCGTAAACCACGCCACGGACACGTGCAGCGACGATGGACATTATATATGCAGGAGACGGAATACCGGCGCATTCACAGCTGCATTTTCTTCTCCCTTTCCATCCTCCTTTTTCGACGCATCGGCTATATGACTTTTTACGCATTCTTCGCGTTTGATTTATATTCCGCGTGTGAGAACATTATTATTCGCGTACTTACCATTATCAGGTGTTTCGGATGCGTCGCACAGTGGGTGAAAATGACAAAGTAGTATCAACTTTTCATAGAAATCCGATAAAACGATGCTATTACTCTCTCACGTAAAAGATGAAACAAGCCGTTTATTTTGAAAGTAGCCTAAGTCCGTTTTAAAAAAACATCGGGCTAGCTGTTTTAATATTTACATTTTTACGGTTGTGTACAGCGCTAGTCTCGTAACGTGACGACCTTAAATAAATAATAAAATATTTGTTGTATGACAAAATGTTTCAGATAGAAGTTGCGTAGCTTCCAGGGGGGCATATAGTATTGTAATTAGTTTTATGTTATTTTGCTTTTTTATCATGATGCGAAGAACATCTTCAGTTTTTTAAATGGAATAATTAATATTCATTCCCGGAGTCGGATAAAGCGTTGAATTCTACATAAAAAAGTATTACACTAAATGGGGTCTAAGGTACATAGTTACTGAGGCTAATAAGCCAAATAAGCTTTATTTTACGTTGTGGTAAAAGTTACGTTGATTAATGGTCTTTTGTTAATATCTCAGTAAGTAAGTATCTTAGACCTAATTTGGTGTAATATCTTTTCATGTAGAATTCAACACTTTATCCGAATTCGGGAAGAAATATTAACACTTTACCGAGCGGTCATTCCGCCGTAAACATTTCTGTTATTATAGGCTAATTAAATCTCCTAACAATTTTATATTTTTTTTATAATATTAGCATTAAACAAATAAAATATTCATTTTATCTATTTTATTTATTTTATCTATTGTATTTATTTTATCTATTTTATTTATTTATTTTATCTATTTTATTTATTTTATCTATTTTATTCATTTTATCTATTTCATTTATTTTATTTTTATTTTATTTATTTTATTAATCGCGAAAGGTATTTAAGATTTGAAAATATAATAATATTGGAGCTTATAGTAGCTCAATGTTAAATTTTCATTTCTATTTTTACTGTATTTATTTTATTAATCGCGAAAGGTATATTTCAAAAATTATACGATAATATTACAGTAGTAACAGTAGTAACAGTAGTAACAACAACCTTGAATAATAGATAATAAAAAACAGTCAATAATAGATAACATATTATTGGTTGCCATGACAACCGATTCACAGGCTACCGGTCAGTAAAGTGTTACTTATTCCATTTAAAAAATCGAACATGACTTTCATATTTTGAGAAAAAAGCAAAAAATGAAATAAAACTAATCACAATACTATATGTCCCTCCGGAAGCCACGCAACTTTTACCTGAAACATTTTCTTCGTATAACAAATATTTTATGTGTCATTTGATGTCATCGTGTTACGAGACTCACCTTGTACAATTTCACTTCAGCAAAATCTCTAGGAACGCAATAACCCTTAGAAACAAAAACATTATACGAAATGACAAGTTGCGTAAACATAAACTTTCTAGGCTAAAAAATATTCACCCTAAATTTTTTCTATTTTTTCCTTATTTAACAGTCCAGCTTTAACGTAAACAAATAGCATCGATTCATTGCATTTCTATCAAAACTCCTTTATTTTTGACTTTGTTTCTGCCATTTTTCTCCACTGTGTTGATTTGCTTTATACTTAACGACTGACAACTGATAAAAATATTTGATTACATTAGAAAACTTTGTTCGTTTGAATTATTTCATGCAAGATTAATAAATAGGCATTTCTGGGATAGGTTGTTTTTACAGCCAATGCCTCAATTGTATTTTGTATTATTACAATTTCATCGTTGCGTACATTATAATTTTATTCGTTACTTCCTAACGCTATTCTATCATCCCTAACAGCAGCACGACAATTCTTTCTCAATGGAAACGGTATGTTAACACGGAACAACGTATTTCGACGACACACGTTTCCGACACATGTCTCGACAATAGACTTCGCATGCACAAGAGGCGAAACAAAGACGGCCGTTTATGCGCTCTTTCGGTCGCCTCCTATTTCACTCTAGCCTCCTTTACCTTTTTATTACCATTTCTTGTTTCTTTACTCAAAGTTGACATCATTGTCACGTAGTAGACTTCCTACGCGTCTGGGTGCTTTCCTGAATACGTAACATCCCTCTCTCGAGCATCCCTTCGGAACAGTCTCGAATGTCCCGATTGCTCTCACAGAGATCCGAGATCTTGATTAACACGCAACGCTGCGAACGAATGAATATGGCGAAGTGAAGTAACAATCCATTCATTTTCAATTGCGGAAACTATTTATAATGTTTTGTAGTAATTCCATTTATAAATACTGAAAAATTATTATAACTTTTTATAAGCTTTTACATTCTAAAATTATTATTTCGTGGCTCATCACTTCACTGTTTCATACAGTGAATACATTGTTCACGCTTTTATTAGCATTTTATTAATTGTTTGTACATGTTATTACTTTTGATTATATTTATTATTATATTTATTTTAATGTCTCTATTTTTTTTAAATCTCTTCCAATCTCTAAATAATGACACAGCTATTAAAATGTTCATAATATTTTGTCACAATTCAATTCATAAATATCCGGAAATTATCATTGCCCTTTGTAAAGTTTGCGTCATGAAATATTATTGTTTAATAATTTCCACTTCACCGTTTTATATAAATTGTATTTTTCAGGTGTTTCTTCAATTAAAATTTTCAGTGACTTTCGGCTTTGTCCTACACATTGTATTAATTGTTTCTACCTGTTAATACCCTTATTCAATTTATTATTATATCTATTTTAATATCTCTATTTTTTCCACAGTTCTAATCTTTGAATAATTACACAGGTACTAAAATCTTTATAATATTATATCACAATACAATTCATATGAAATTACTATTGCTCTGTAAATATTAACACAGGTATTAGAGTGTTTATAACATTTTGGCACAAATGCTTCAATCCAGTACACGGAAATAATTACTGCAAATGTCAATATTACTATAGCATTTACAATACTGCAAACTTTTTATCACCGTAAATTTATTGTTTAATGACTTCGACCTTAACAATTAAAGCAAATAAAAATTCTTTTAAAAAATTTGTCTAGCAATTTTTAAAGAGTAAAACAAAAATGACGATTGTTGTGTGGTTATTTTTATCATAAGTTGCTGTAATTGAATAATCGAATGATGCGGGAGAACTGAGCGTGTGAACTTAACATTTTAGCAGAGTATTGTTAGCAATAATTCTTTCCAAGTGATTGAAAATTCAAACATCGAGATAAATGCGCCTATCGACCTGCAACCAGTTGTGCAACAGCTGTCAGTCATTCGGTTTTTAGGTTAATATCCAATGCTTGAAAATTTAAACAAACTATATTTTTTTTAGTCTTTTTATATAAACTGAGAGCTTGAATTTTCTAGTTCGAATTAGTATAGCCCAGAAAATAAATATGTATATTGAAACAAATTGAAAGGATTTTCAAGTACCTGTTCCACGAGAATATTTATCAAAGGTGTTCCTGACAGGTAGAAATTTTTTTTTATCAAAGTTCTACAGAAACGTGTTATTTTAATATTATGTTCAACAAAATATACAAGGTCACGCTCTCAAGACGTTCATCTCAATTAGTTTAAACAGTCTTCTAAACATTTCTGTTCTTGATTTTCGTAACTTCAATTTCTGAGACTGTTCCGTTTTGTGAAGTTTTCAATTATCTGTTTCATCTGTTACCTGTTTCAATTACACGTTATCAGAGAAAACGACGGACTGCCTCAACTATGTATAAAAATGTACAGGGTGTTTTAAAACTGGCCTCCGCAAAATTTCCTCCAATGACAATGTTACAAAAGATATATTATATGGAATTTGATTTGCATCAAGAGGCGAATAAGACGTAAAAACTAGTTTTATTTTCAAGGTCATTTTCTTCGGAGTCTTCAAGGTCATCGATGTAGATTTGCATACATAAGTGCATAGACTTTTCATTGCATTGCGTAGCTATGTTAAAATACATTTGGGCATGCATGACGAGTTGATCTTCAAATGATCTTCCGAGCAAAGGTCATTTTTGAAGTCGAAGGTCATTTCAAGATCAAGTCATTACACACGTCTGAGTGTCTGTTAACCTCGGCTACACAATGCAATAAAAAGAGACATACACTCGTATATGTAAAACAACATCGATGACCATCGATCAAAATTTAATACTATGAGAAAGATGACCTTTCCGAAGCTACTTTTTGCAACGCATTTGTCTCTCGAAACCAATCAAATTTGTTATACAATATTGTTCGTAACATCACTATTGGAGAAGATATTGAGCCAGTTTAAACGAAACACCCTATCTATCATACTGTTTGAAATAGTAAAGGTGACCATGAAATCTCCAAAACGTATACACAAGTTACTTTCATAATATC
>CM052156.1:375230-402923 GCA_028455555.1 Augochlorella aurata | reverse complement strand
TTATAAATTATAAATTACAAATTATAAATTATAAATTATAAATTATATGTTACAAGTTAAGAGTTACAAGTTGTAAGATATAAGCTATAAGTTATAAGTTATAACTTATAAATTATAAATTACAAATATAGATAAATACTATAAATTAGAAATTAATTATAAATAAGTTATAAGTTATAAATTGAGTTATAAATATAGTAGAGACTTTCTTATCCGAACTGTAGCGACTGCTACCTCCGTTCCCTGCCGGTAGATGGATACCTTTCTCGCAAGTCCTCTGAGCGTTCCCGATTTCTATATAGACCAACTCATTAGGATTCCTCTACATCCCCGCGTCTAAGGCAGGGTCCGCTAGTATAGCCTTACTGACGAGTCCTCTAGCGGACCCGGGACGAAACGCTCCCCCACTCTATCTCTCGCTTCTTTCTAATTTTAATAAACTTCTAGCGCATGTATATTTACTTTCTTTCGCGTTACGTATTCGCTTCAATGACATTCGCGCTACATACATATTCTTAATACATTGACGGTGCCGCCAAAGAACATTTGCTTTTATAATATTCTGGTATCCCCAAACCTTCTATTACCTAATCATTGTATTATTTAGATGCATTATCGACTAATAGAGGACTTGAATGAAAGTTTTAAATAATAGAATGTTTTGGTACCAAGATCGGATAAGAGAGCCTCTGCTGTATGTTACCGAAATTTTGGTTTCGTGGTCAAGAATCATTATTAATCATTGAAAATTTGGGTTATTCAGAGGAGTTATCGTTGAGAGAAATTCTATTCCTGCTGCTTACGACAGTTATCGACGAGGAAAATTGATTTGGATTGCATGTGACAGTTATCGGAGAGTAAAATTCTGTTAATTGATTAATTGTAGGAGAAATGAGCCACAGTCGCATGTCTTTTTTCACTGTTTTTAACATTTTAACTGCCACGCGAAACACCACAAAATTTCACTATACTGACGTATTTTATTCAATCAAATTAATATTGGAAACTTAAGTTGCATCACATCAATTACATTTCCATCATTTCTACGTTTTGCGTATCCTAATCGAACTAAGGAGATGTAACAGATTAGTGTACAAATTAACTTTCAAATTTTAGCAAACAATTCCGTCATCCACATATGGCTAACACGGTTATGTTTGAAATTCTTTAAATGATTTCACTGTTTTGCTTCTCATCTTTTAATTTTGTCCAAGAATGCATAAAATCTCTTAGCGATAACTAGACTGCAAGAACTTATGCAAAATAAAAGTACTCTCCGTTAATTTTAAGAAACAGGAGTCCAATGAAAATGTATTCCTTCTTCCAATAGTTTTAATACGTTACGAATAAGACAACAATATTTTAAAATTTTTCTAAAGTCTTCGCAGTTTTGCATTTTACCTAATCACGTCTGTCATGGATGCATAACATCCATAGTTCACTAGTAACTGTTCACTATAACTGGAATAAGTTTAGTTTATCGAAAATTATTCGAAATGATCGAAATAGGACCTAGTTATTTGTTTTTCCAACAATTTCTTTTACGTTTCACGATTAAAATCTTCAACCTGAATAATAAACATCTGTTCGTTAATAACTTCTTTCATTGAAATTCCTCAAATAATTTTTACTTTTGGTCCTTGCTTATAAGAGATATCCATTATCCTTATCTACCTATTCAGAATTTGACGAGCCGTGAACTGAGAGGTAGAACAAAAAGAATGTAATTCAAATAGATCAGACCACCGAGAAAGAAAAATGAAGATGATGGAAACACGGTTATCTACAACGTAAGACACGCGTAGCAGAAGAACAGCAACAACTTCTAAATCGATAATTCTGATTACCGATTTACGTCTTGACATCCTGAACGGCTCGCAAAGTAATTGTACGTTCGTGCGTGTGTATACTTAAGCTGAACACAGTTTATAATCGTTACCCGGTAACTGTGCACATCGTATACCTTTTACATTTACTCCTTTTCAAGGTGACGCATTACCCATTCACACGTACGTTTCTTATCTCTTCAACCACGTACACGTTCATGCGCACCAACACACAATGGAAACCACAAATTAAGTCTTGTATATGAGTGCGTTACCCGCGCATCACGTGCGTGTATGGCTTTTGATTGTGAGCCGAGTCCCGGAGTACAGTCCGTACCAAAACGCTTGAAACCACGAAGTTCAACATTGTTAATAATAAAAACTGTACAAATTCGATATGTTGAAGTTACTGCTGAATCTAATACGAAGCTACAGATGTTAGAAGTTATTCGAATTCGAAGCTATTGGAGTTACAAGGTATTCGAATTCAATGTTAATACTTTACCGACCGGTCATTCGACCATAAACACTTTATATTTTTATAACATTAGCATTAAACAATATTAATTTTATCTATTTTATTTATTTTACTCATCGCGAAAGGTATCTAATATTTAAAAAATTATATAATAGCATCTCAATAATAGATAACAAATTATTGGCTATCATGACAAACGACTTATAGGCTACCAGTCAGCGTAAAAAGCCGATTTATAGGCTACCGGTCGGTAAAGTGTTAATAACGAAGTTCGAATTTATTCAAATTGAAAACTATCGAAGTTGGAAATTATTCGAATTTAAAGTCATTGTAGTTGGAAGTTATTTAAAGTCAAAGTGAACGAGAGTGGAAATTATTCAAATTTAGAGCTATTGTAGTTGGAAATCATTTAAATGCAAAGCTATTGAAGTTAAATGTTATTCAAATTCAAAGGTGTCCAAGTCAGAAGTTATTCGAATTCAAAGCCAACTATTGAAGTTAGACGTTATTCACATTAAAATCTATTGAAGTTAAGAGTTATTCAAATTAAAAGCTATTGCAGTAGTTATTAACCCTTTGCATTCGAAGCGATTTTAACTGCAAAAATAATTTTTCCGATTTACAGTATTTCCATTTTACGTGACAAAGTGCACTTTATGCATATGAAATTTAAGTCTCCTGACTCATATAAAAATTTTTTAGATCTAAACTTTGATAATATAAACATTATTTTTAAATGTGATGTAACAATTTTCGTGGTGCCTCAGAGTCACCGCTCGAGTGCGAAGGGTTAAAATCGTAAGCTATTGAAGTTTTTGTACCCACGTCAATATGAAAGCATAAATTGCAATTATTTATCACCACTATGGTAACGTCTGCCAATAATTATATTAGTAGATAAAGCGATGAGTCGACAGTCTTATGTTAAGCTTGTATATAGAAAGTCATTGTCTCGAACAATAGTGTTTGTTTCTTTTTAAAATCATCGTCGAACACAGTTTGTTAATTTATATTGGAAACAACACAATATTTATAAACAGTACAATATTCAGTATGTATGTAAATCTGTAGTTGCAAGGAATAACGTCGCATGCTATAGAAAATTATTGTCATTGTCAGTTAAAGTTCTGATCACTAATTCTTCATAGTATTAATCTTTTAAATGAGTAGTTCAGTGTAAAACACGTGTGTTTTCAACTTTCTTAGGGAACTTTTCGCAAGGAAACTATTATACCTTTTGCAGTCAAATTGACAAGATTTATTTCAATAAGTATGTCAGCGATTTTTTTGCAACAAAAAAACAGTGTCCATGATTCCGGTCATTCTGAAATAAAGAAAAAAAACGTGGAAGTTCCTTAGTAAGTATGAATTTCGCTATAGCAGATACTAGAACAAAAGAAAAATGTCGGTAATTAAAAAAAGAGACGATATTTGAAATACGATTATTGATTTTTGCATCTTTTGTTCGACTTCGGAGGCCTAAAAAATAGGAAAAAATAAAACTGTTTGATTGATTCTAGCAGGGGAATGTATACTTAAACTTTTGATTCAATCGGTCAAGTAGGATTTTGAGATATGGGCACCGTTCTGAAAAACATAATTTCAAAAAAGAATGCCTTTAATGCTTAGTATATCGATAATGATATAAGGTCGTCGCGTCTTTCAAACGACCATAACTTTGTTAATTTTGATGTACTTTTGAAACTATATCCTTCAAGAAGATGCAAAGAGAAATTGATGTTGTCAAAAATTTACACTAGAATATGCCCATAAATTGCATTATTCTTTTCAGTCTATGGAATTTATTTTTATGAGCTCACGGAACTTCGTAGAGCTCATAATATTCGACTGGGTTAGTGAACCTGATTACTGTAGACTCCATAGTGTGGAGTGACTAATTTGCTGTGCCTTTGGTTTGTTTACAGTCGTAATTAACTTTATATTTGTTATATAAAGTTGATATTTATATTTATCTACTATATATTTACCTTATATTTATATTTATCCAATAACATATATGAATCCGTTTTATTCTCTTATTTCATTATTTTTTTTTAATAAGAAATGTAATATGTCTTATTCGAAATTAAATTTATTCGATTTTGTATTCAGATATCTAGTATAACATGACTTAAAATCATCTTTAGCTTCAGAAAAGAGAGGCAAACTGAAAAGTCGTTTCGAAAAACGATATGTGAGCGCGATGACGCTTATGTTAACATACTAATAGAATTCCAAGGAATTTTCAAATAAATCATTTTCGTGTGCAACAACCTTTACACTTTGACTGTTCGTCACCCATATACCGACGATGGAATTATTTGCCAAGATTTGAAAATAAATTTGCACAACAATTTTTCTAATTTTATAAATATCGATTAAAAAATAATTGATATCATCTAACTTAACCTGTTAACTGGGTATGACGAAATATTTCGCCATACCAGGAAGACATCTTCGATCTACATAACGACTTTTTTCGTTGTAAAAATTTTTAAAAATAATATGTGGAATGCGTTACATTTTACGTCGTTTTTACCCATTGAGACCTAGCGTGACCATATGGTAAAGCTTCGAGCTTGCACGGTTTAGTTTCAAACATCGCTGTAACGTTCCTGATATGCAGTAAGCTAAAGGTGTCAGGATACTAAAGATAAATGCGTAACAATTACCAAGATTCATATGTATATGTATTTAACGACGATGCAATTGAGGGACATTGGAAATATTTGATTTATATATTTTCTAAGTATGTTACAAGATATTTTTGTCAAAGTAAATAATTAACAAGTGAAAATCGACTTTTTTATTACTTTAAGCGTGATAATGCAACTTCTCACTGCGAGTAAAAATGTCCCCGTTGTGAAACGAGTTGAACAAAAGTTACATCTCCTCTCTTTTCAATTTTAATATAGTTAAATAAAGTGCTTTCATTTAATGTAATTTTTAGGTTGTTGGCGTGGCAGACAAAGTGTTAAAGCGTAAATTTTGTACATTCGAAACTGTTGCACCTTTCGTATACATACAGGCTAATCACTCGGAATAGAGAAATTAGAGATTCCTGAGGTCATTTGAAGTAACTTTTTCCTTTACAAAAATTTTCTCCGAGGCGTCGTTAACGAGTTATTAACGAAAAACACTGACCAATGAGAGGCGAGCTCGGTTGGCGGCCTAGCGAATCGAGGCGGCCTAGCCAATCGGCGGAACTGGGCTGCGTCAAGCTCGCCTCTCATTAGTCATAGTTTTTCGTCAATAACTCGTAAACAAAGCCGCGAATTGTAACTGCGCCAAGGAAAAAGTTACTTCAAATGACCCCAGGAACCCCTCATTTCCCGATTTGCGAGTCATTTTTGGACACCCTGTATACGTTCTCTTGCTGCGTGACTGTAGTAACACTGTATCGGTTTTCAACAGCCTTAAAAATAGAAACTCCATACTTGATGTGAAGGAAACATTACTTGGATAAGATATTGATGAGACGTCTGTAGATTGTTAAATGAAAGTGGTATGAAAGCGAAGAAAAAGTCTAGTGATTTCTATGTGTGCAATTGAAAAGGTGAACGCTGATGTACACAGTAGATCTTCATCGATAATTCAGAGAAAGTGTACGTAACTAACCTATCAAATGGTTATATCTAATTTACCCGCAATTAAAGGTCGATTTTCTTTGATTACGTACCAATGCAAAAGCCACTTTATTCGAAAATTTGATGAACAAAATGATTGACAACACTTCTAGGATACGATGCTAGTGAGTTCCTCTTTGCGTATGCAGTGGATCCCGAAAGTATTCCAAAATCTTTGTAAGCGAAACAACCTTTTTGGAACTGGACCAAAATTATTAATTAATTCAATCTTGTCAAAACGTTAGCGGAACTAATTTTAATAAATTAGGATTAGTTGTACTGATAAAAAAGATAAAACTCTCACGCGTTTTTATCTCCCTATCAGAGCTTATAGCGCTAGTTTAATCAATGTGTTTTGTAGGTCTCGATGATTCATACTCATGCCGAAAATTTCATTGACATTGTTTAACGTTGTTATCAGATAGAAACAATTAAAGATTGCGAAAATTTCAGTTTTTCGATAACTAGGGATGTGATCAAGTACTATTGTATAGGGGAGAATAGGTTCATGAGATCACTTAAGCAAGAATTCCAATCAAATCAAAATATGAAGTAATATATTTATTTGAAGTAACTTTTTAAAAAGTTTAGGCAGTAAACTATGAGTGAAAAATAAAAATAATAATATCTATTATTGATAATGATTTACTTGATGAAATTAACGTTATAAAAAGAAGTAGTTTTAACCCTTATTGCTCGCACAAGTGGGTAATGGTAGTCACGTTGCGGGTAATCGTGGTCAGCCTGTCATACCATCCGGGTCATTCTGCATGATTCAACAGACCGCGTGTGGTGCACCTATACTAGATTTTATTGTCTCGTCTGAATTAATTTTGGATGGTCCATATAATATTGGCTTCGTTTATATCAGGGCTCGGAATTATCGGCATACAACATAAGGATCGCGGGGCTACGCCTCCTGACCAATTTACTCAGGAAAAATGGCTACGTGAAGAGTGGGGGCAGGTGACCCATGCGCGGAAGTCCCACACAGCGGCGCGGCGCACAGTGCTTTGATCTTGTAGTCGTTTGGAACAAAAAACATATCTTCTAAACTAATTAATTTTCGACCTAAGAATGTGTGTCAGAATGTGTGTTACCCGTTTATTTATTATGTTTTTTTTTTATTCTGCGTTTAAAGTCGCATCAACCACCAGATGGGTTATTAGCGACTCAAGACAAACTTAAAGTTTGTTATACAGTTGGGACTGTTGATATATGTATTATTACATATTCTTGTATGTATTGTGTTGATGTATGTATTACACATTTGTATATAATGTATTTATACTACATAACAGATTTTTATGCGTCGTGTCTACGTATATACTCAACGTACCGACTACCTAGTAATTCATAATAAGAAATGTTTCGAATAAAAATTAGTCAGTAAACAGTTTCTAACAAATTACAATACTAAATGTTGATAAAAGAACTTTTTATTCAACGAAAAAACAAAAACATTGTTATTTTTTTAACATAACTGTATATTATTTATATACAAGTCGATTCATCTTTGCATTCTCTTTAAAAAAATTATTAACGTACTTAGGTCGAAAATTAATTAGTTTAGAAGATATGATTTTTGTCCCGAGCGTCTGTACCATGCAATCACTGTATGGCGTGGCGTGTCTACTGGGTGAACATTATAATTCTAAACTACGATCAGGCAGAATCTCTGCGTCACGTGGCGATCGTAGTTCAGAATTATAAAGTTCTCCCGGTAGACTCACCATGTCAATATGCGGAGTCCCGCATCCCCACCACTTGGGTAACTTATTTTCCTGCCAGCAATGCTATTAACTCCCGTCGCGCGTCTCGCTTACCTGTAGTTGTTAAAATGTTACACGCACACGTGTAAAGCGACAGGCACACGCGCTTGATGTGCTCCGAGCCAAAAGAGGCGACCGCGGATGAGTGGGACGTGTGACGAGAGTCAGGGGGCGTAGTCCTCGCGACGTTTGTGTTGAGCGCTGTTAATTACGAGCTTTGTTCTATATCGTCGTCGTCGATATTACGAAAAGATTTTTTGGTCGCTTCATCTAGTTTTATCTTCTTTTTAAAATTTCTTTTAATCTTCTTTCTTTGTCTTGTTTTGTTTCTTTTGTATTCAAGTATGTTTACATTAAATTACGATGTAATCATTTACCTGCATGACAGAACTACAGTTCAATACAGACACACTGTAGGAAAAGTCTAACAAACAGGGTAGATGTCTTAATTGTCATGCTTTTGAGCCAATTTTGCACTAAAAATATGTATGATTAGTTTTCACGACATAAATTACAATAATAATTAATTTATACGAAAATCTTCAGCATGCGTTTCTGATGACTTTTGAACTGCTGTAAGATCAATTGAAAAATGTTTATTACATTTTAACATATGGAAAATACAATAACCCTTCCTGAAACCTACATATCTATAGGTGAACAGAATAAGAAAAAATAGATCATTAATTTATATATAGTACTTACTAGTACTTGCAGTATATGATCTGCGAACAAAATATTACACAAGCAGCGTGTGAAAACAAAGTGGGCGTGTATCTGACAGTAGCGTACCAACAACTAAGTGACGGGTTCTTCAAAATTTTGGGGTTCTTCATTTTCGCTACCCATCATTGCCCGCTGACCGCCATTACCACATTCTCCCCTACTCACGAATCCTTTTAATTTATTTATGCTTCTAGATTAAGGATTTTGTTTTCTGTCAATGAAAATATCAATTTTATTTTTTATTTTTATTTTAGTGTTATCTTTTATTTGTCGTATGCAATCGTATGCTCCACTATAATATGTATTTTTAATTTAATGAGACGTATATTTGATAAAACTATTATTATAGTTTTCTTTTTACGGACAAATAATTCCGTGACATATAAGTGGGTGACATGGCAATAAACGTGTTAAAACGTTGGTTGCCACAGCGAGACGTTAATCATATATGTATGTATGCATTACGGCAGTGTAAACTGTAGGAGACTGGAAGGGAGAAACAAATCAGGAAACTACGGTATATAAAGTTATAATTACCTCTAAGTATAGATATGCTAATGGCGAAACCTGACATTATAGGCTGTTGACACGTTTTCTCTTTTCTAAACAAATGTAGCATGCGCATTTAAATATGACACGTGTACACATGTACAAGGTGAGCCATATAACTTGCACATCTCAAATAATTTTTAAATTATGCATTTAATTAAAAATGATTAAACACAAAAGTTTTAAGTGGGAGAGGGAATCATCTTTTCATACGTAGTTTTCGAAATTTCAAGGTTAACTTCTTCTCTTTAAATGGAAAAAGTATATTTTTCCGTATCGAAAGCGAATTTTGTTATTACTTTAAACGTGATAATATAACTTCTCAATGCGAAGAGAAAGTGGTCGTCATTGTTTTGCACATTAACGTTTATTTTTCATAGCGCGACGTTGTTGTTTGCGTCAAGACGAATTCAGTGACCTACAATATGATGACCTTGAGGCGATCTTTGACAATTAAAAAACGAGATGAGATAAGAAAAATGACACCCTTTCTATGTTCCGTAAATTTCATTTTTTAACTGTCAAGGTCATCTTAAGGTCACAAAATTATCGGTCATTGAATCCGTCTTGATGCCAACGACAAGGTGACACTATGAAAAGTAAACGCTAACGTGCAAAAAGTGTCGAAGACTTTTAGAAAATCATTAATCATTTATCATTATACTCTTTCTTACCGTCAGATGCTCGCTTCGAAACTATTTATATACCAGTTTGTCACTTTTTCATACCTTCCGTATTAACAGCAATAACATAAATGCACAATTTAAGTGAATCACCCTGTATATACTCATACATACACGAATGCGATTTTCTGGAAGCTAATTTATATCGTTAATATAATTTTACGTTTTCTATTTTTTATCCGAATGGAAAAATTCTATATATTCAAAACCACGTAATTGTTTATAATTGTTTTCGCTGGATAACATATTGATCAGCAATGAAACAATTTGTTTGGAAATTTTACTTCAATGTATCTTATTATTAGACTCCGGATCATCGCTTAGCATAAAATGTTTATGCATAGGTTACAAGAAAGATAAGTGAAGCAAGAATTGATTTCCCTGTTAATGATTTTGATTATTTGAAAGCAACACAGTCTTACAATATTTTCACTGTTTTATGTTTCACGTAAAATCCGCAGGTAATTACTATAAATAGTTCTTATTTGTATGCGCAGTGCTTATTACGAATATTATACCGGAAATAATTTCGTTTTGAGAAAATACGGAACAACGTCTGCGCTTGATCAAAAATCGAAAGAAAAACGAGCCAGCATTAAAGCGAAATATTATTTCAGAAATTTAATAAGCGTATTTGCGACTTTCTACTTGGTCGGTGGAATAATTCTATGCTTCGACGAGTGTAACGTTTCAGCATGAATTATTCATTTCCTTGAACCTGGAAGAACGTTTACAAAACATCCACACATGCGCGTGGTAACTGTGAGAAGGTACATTACACTGATTAGCATAAAAACAGGGCTATTTAGAAAATTTCCATAATAATAGATCAATTTTTTTCTCACCATGTTTAATTAATTTTCCATGTTAATTACTGTATAAAATAGTTTTCTTTCTAGATCGCATTTGCAAAATTCATGAAGGCAAACGAAACCGTGGTGGTATAACAACTGTAAATTCTATAAAAGTAAAAATAGCGCTCGGCTTGTGTGTAATAGTAATTAATGAAAGGAAAAGTAGAATTTTAATAAGGCATGTAAAGATACACGTGCTTGCCAATATGTGTACAGGGTGGCATGAAATTGTATGTCGAGACCATTGTGACCTGATTCGACAGCCTCGGCTTGGTGGATATCGACGTAAGTGTCTTGCCACGAAAGTGATCTTCGCCATGACCCTGAGAATTCAAGGTCAGAAATCGAACATTTTTTATTGCATCGTATACTACTTGTCACAAGGATCGACATTGCGAACTTTATATTTACGGACATTTCTGTAAATAAATAACGTAATTTAGGTTGCTTATGACTTAACCCGTCCCACTCGTCATTTTAACTGGAAATCCAAAATATTTTATACGACTTACAAGGGAGGATTCTTAATCTGAAAATTCAAAAAATTCAGCAATTTTGGGGATATGTAGAATATATGTATATATGTATGATCGAAAATAATTTGCAGACAAGATAAAAAAAGTCTTCAAAAAGAAGTTAATTATTTTGTGCAAATTCATTGAAAAATATCTATCATCTGTTTATAAATGTTTTCAATTGTTTAAACTGTTAACGAAGCGTATGCTATAAAACGCACAACAATTATTTTAACAATTATTTTAACAATTATTTTTAACGCTTTTTGAAATCTCAAATTTGTTTTTAAAACACTTCTCTACGTTAGAAGTTTCATGAAAACTAATTTTCTTAGAACGTTTATTAAAACAATCCCTATAAAATACATGTAACACCGAAATATTATTTCATAGATTTATTTAACAATATTTTTGGTTTACCACCAGAACAATCATTTATTACTGTTACGTATACTGTTATATATTATTAATTAAATAAAACTTGACACTTGTTACAGAATATTTGAATACTTCTTCTGTATTAATTAACAAAATATCTGTTCCTGTTATAGAAACGCATCCATTTTTACATCTTATTAATTCTAGTCGAACCAAAAAACAAAGAAGAATTCTGATAATATATGCGAACAATAGATAAATTAAAAAACTTCAAGTACATCAATGTATGAACTTCAGGTTATTAAAATGATCGCAGGAAGAAAGAAATTTCTATTTGGTTCGTGCATCTTGCAATTGATGCAAGCAATTTACATTTTGCATGACGAACCGCAATCTCGAGGTTTTTCACTCCAAATGCATCCTTTATGCTGGTAATATTCATCTTTTCTTTCAAATCAAATTCATCCTTTTGCAGGCTTTATTCACTAAATAATCCTCAATAATTACTACTCATAGAACGTTACTCAATTTTTTAGATGTGACTCTTCTTACAAGTAATTACAAATGAGTGAATTAAATTTGCCAAAAGGTGAATTTGATTTGACAAGGATGATACAAATTTAATTTGCAGAAAGCTGAATATGACATATATAGTTAGTAATTTAATGTGCAAACTAGAGAGTATAATCTACAAAAGGATTAATTTGAAGTAATAAGATGAATGTGATCTAATCTGTCTAATCTAATCTGTAATAAAGGAGTATTTTCAGTTCATCTGTATACACATACAATAAAATTGAAAATTCCAGAACAACATCTTTACGTAGGATTTTTTTGTAATTAGAAATTTTTAAGATGCAAATAATATATGACATAAGTCAAATGTCAGAAACAAAATTCGGATAAAGTAATTGACGAAACTTAAATACGAATTCACTATATTTAAGTAAAATTTCATGTTTTAACAAATATACGTCTCATTAAATTAAAAATACATATTATAGTGGAGCATAAGAGTGCATACGACAAATAAAAGGTAACAATAAAATAAAAATAAAAAATAAAATTAACGTTTTCATTGACAGAAAACAAAATCCTTAATCTAGAAGCATAAATAAATTAAAAAAACTGCAAGCATAGATATGCATCCGTATAACATGTTTCCTAACTTTTGCGACTAAGTGTATCTGTAAGTATTACTTAATATGTATACAAATTACACGCGTTAATTAATTAATATCATGATGTTCAACTTTCTTGTCGAAAAACGTGTTAAATAGAGCGTTTCTTAAACATGGACGTTACTAATAGCTGGAAAGAGATGCATCTTTGACCTGTTGAATAGAACGAAACGTCGATATCGCGGAAGAGCGTGGGGAATAATGAAAGTCGTTGCATTCGCAATAGCCGCAGTCATGATGCACAGGCGACACGATTGAAATACCACAGCGTATGCTTTCCGCCATCGTGCATTACAAAGAGGTCTTCCATGGAAAAGAAGGGACGCCATGAGGGATTTTCCATGACGAGCTTGCAGAGGTCAAAGGCCGAGAACCTCGTGTTGCGCATCCCACAATGGCAAATGTCATTAGAGCATGCAATGCTACTTTTTGATGTTCGCGAAAAGTGTCCCTTCGTCTTCTAAATAATATAGTCTGCTGTCAAAGTAAGCTAACCCTTTTTAACATTTTATTTATCAGGAACCTACGAACCCTTTGCACTTGAAGCCATTTCAACTCTGAATCGAAAATAGTTTGTTCGATCTATAGTATTTTCGTTTTGTATGACCTGATGCATCTTATGCATTCGCAATTGAATCTTATGATTCATAAAACAGTTACCCTTTCCCAGTTTTTTAAAAATGCAAACAGGGTTATTTAGAAAATTTCCATAATAATAGATCAATTTTTTTCTCACCATGTTTAATTAATTTTCCATGTTAATTGCTGTATAAAATAGTTTTCTTTCTAGTTCGCAATTGCAAAATTCATGAAGACAAACGAAACTGAGGTGGTATAACAACTGTAAATTCTATAAAAGTAAAAATAGCGCTCAGCTTGTGTGTAATAGTAATTAATGAAAGGAAAAGTAGAATTTTAATAAGGCATGTAAAGGTACTTTACAGATAAGTAAATAATAAAGATAATAATTATTTTAGTCGAGTACGAACAAAGCTGGGTAAGATAGTGGTAAATTTAAATGGTAAATAGTAAATAGGTGTTTCAGTTTATATTATTTTATTTATTCGAGAGAATGTACTTTTAAAATAAAATATTTTATTCCTCGCAAAATATGTTGAAGACAATATTTCGAATAGTATTTTATTTGTAAAGCATCGAAAATATTTATATCCGTAGCTCGGAAAATTTTATTCATTTAATTTGTTATCATCAAATGAAATATTTTGGTGATCTAAAACGAACGGAATACTTTTCCTTTGTATTATAAACGAACATGAAAGATGCAATTTGTTACATGCGAATAACTGCGTTTAAAAAGACAACCATTTGAAAATAGTATGATTTCTTACGTTATTTTCTTTTACGTAACGTTAACCATTTTTATAATTTATTTTATGTTTTAGTTTATCAAAATAAAATATTTATTTTCATTCCCTGGTCTTAGTTTATCAAAATAGACTATTTTATTTTATGTTTTACTTTATCAAGCTAAAATATTTATTTGATGCTTCAGCTGACGATTAGCAAAATAAAATATTTTATTTACTAAAACTGTTTGTTTTAAATGTGAAGAATCTGTTACTTAAAATAGTATTTTAAATATATTTTCTATAATTATTACACAGCTCCTAGTACAAAGCATTAATAAATATTTAACACTAAACCTGCTACACTCCAAATTTTAAAAGCATGATAATCGTTCCGATTAATGCGGTATCATGCTCCGATTTTTATTTTAATACTTCTTCAAAATTTATCATGCTGCTGATTAAAATTCGAAATATGCAAGCGGACAAAAACAAATACATCAATAAATAAATAAATCATTTTTTCGTGCATTGCATTTTGAATGAGGAAACCTTTTATTAATTTCCACACTATAGCGTAATGCTATATTTCATTCGTAATACTATAATCCAATATCTAAGTAACTAAATAGATTCTCTTAATAAATTTTTAATTAGGTAATATTTATTATCTTTATTTTGGAATTGTTTTAAATTAAAAGCGTTGTAAATTCCATTTTTTTTCAATTTCTCTTCCTTTTTATTTCTCAAAACTGCGTCTTTTCAAATTTTTCTTTCTGTTATTAAAGCATCTCATTCACTTTTGTATGCACACATATACGATAACCGTATTAATAATTATTATTAACTTAGATTAGATACAAATTAAAAGTAATTTAAATTTACTAAATCGAATTCCGAAATTGTATTCCATTCATGTGTCGCAGTAATTAGCTTTTCACTTTTTTATTGAGAAAGCAAACATTTTTATTGTAACTAATTACATATTTAAATAATAAAAAACACTTCCCTGTATTCAATTAAAAGTAGAATAACAAAAATTAAAATAATTTGAACAGCAGTTCTTTGATAATGTTTTATCAAATGCTTAGAAATATAAGAATAATTTACAATCGTTTTTGCTTCGACAATAGTACATTCTAATATATCAAACAATTTATTTCTATGTATTTAAATCTCGTTACAGTTAAGTATAATCCTCGCGCTACTAGAAGGCAGCTTTGCGTTTTCATTACCCCCACTTACTAACTGCCTCACTGTCGCAGCTATTTGCCAATAGCGATCGATAACAGCTAGATCGATAGCTAAAGGGGGAATGTAAACACAAAGATGCCTCCTTTTCGCGTGATGACTATACTTCCCTTTTTAATAGTTTTGATAAATTGAATGTAATGCGGCAATATTCTTACATTCTTATATTATCTTTGACATAAATAAATATAATAAATATATATAATAAGTAAGCACAATAAATATATATAATAAATAAATATGATTGTATAAATAAATAAAAAAAGAATATAAAAAAATACGATTATCGTATATAAATTGTTTGTAGTGTGAATTAAATGTTAATCAATATATAACGTTTTCCCTTATGTCTCTTTCACATAAATTACTGAATAAGTACTATTTATTTAGTAATTATTATTATTTTGTAATACTAATTATTTAATAATACTTATTTTGTCTCAGAGTTTCACCTTTTAAAAATAATTTCCAAACTCAATTATAATCGTCGCTCAACGAAAAAGATTGATTCACTTCACAGGAAATGTAAAATGGCAGTAGTTACTATTCCGTATTCATCTTCTAAGTAAATATAATGTTCATAAGCTTTCGCCACGTTTCCCCGATTTCAGTTTCCCTCATACTCTAGTTGCATAAGAACCGTATTCCGTTGATGGGTTTAGATGGTTCTAGAGAAATTATGGTTGTGGCCAGACGAGTCGAGCAAACTTCCATACTTTACCCACGTGCACCTGATTTTGGCGACGAAATGATTTATCTTGCCTGTTCGCCTTTGCTCTTGCGATTTCTCTCTCCATTCTGCAGTGGAGACATAGCACAATAACTCGGATACTGGATTATTATAGGTACGAGAAAGTTACACATTATGTAAAACAAGGTACCCGGAATTTCTCATTCGAAAGTCCCGCGGTGCATGCATTGATACAATCAAACATTCTAACAAGTGCCGAATTTTATTTAATTAATAACATTGTAACAGCAAGAAATTAGTATTCTGGTTATAAAGAGGAAATGATGCCATTGTTAAATAAATCTATGGAATAATATTTCACTTATTTTATCATTTATTTATTTTATCGGTTTCATTTATTTTATCGGGACTTCTTTTTAGCAACGTTCCAAGAGAATCGTTTGTTCCAAAAGAATTCGTCTCTTTCGCGAGACCATTGATTGAAAAACTTCTCAAGAGGTAAGTACAATTTTCATAAAAGTTTCACAAGAACGGATACTTTGTTCAACGCAATGTATAAGTCCTAACAGACATTTTTCATAACGGAATGTACCTGTTTATTTTAAACCCTGGTTTAAATTGTTTAAATATTGTTATAAATACAGAAAATCCACAATGCAGTTGTAATTAATTCGAACAAATGTGTATAGTGTATACAATTGTTTATACAGGAAAAATGTAAAGTTAGGAGGGAAAGCTTGAGATTTCAAAAACCGTTGAAAATAATTATTACAATGTAGCGAAACTCATTTCTGTCTTGATCGATTATCGTGGTATAACTTTTCTAAAACTAGACTAAATAACTTGAATTTTTTTCAGTCTGCAATACGGTTACTATAATACATTTCTAAAAATGCTTTTGCTATTATTTGGAATGACAATAAAAATAAAGAACTCATATTTATCAACTTCTTCATCTGAGCCTATGACGAAAATTTAAAAAAGTGCATTTTGTAGATCTTAGTAACTTATGTGTATGCTGAAAATTTCATAAAAATCGGTTGATCTTGACATAAGTTGTGAACAATTAAAGATCGCGAAAATCGCAGTATTTCATGAATTTAAACCGGAAACTGGCCAGCTTTACATCTTTCAGTGGCTGTATAACTGAAATAACTGATTGTATATAAGTATAGTATATAAAATAACTGCATGCATATAAGTTACTAAGATCTGGAATTTTTTAAATTTTTAAATTTTTAAATTTTTTAAATTTTCGTTATAGGTTTAGATAAGAAGTTGAAAAACATGAGTTCTTTATTTTTTGTTGTCATTTCATAACGAAATAAAAAAAAATGTATTTATTATAGTCATTATCATATATTATAGTCATTATTATAGTCATTTATATCATTATCATCTAAAAAAAGTCATTTAGTCCAGTTTTAAATATACCGTTTTTCAAGTTTCCTTATTTATATCTTCGCCACTGTATATCTATTCTTAACACTTTATTTACGGATGACGCCATTTTGGCGTCAAATTGAATTCTGTCATCGACAAACCCGTCGATAAGTTCTTAAAGATCTGTACAGTTCCACCATAAAATTGTTTCTTGTTATCTCAATCAATTAACAATACTTCATTTTATTGATTAAGAAATTGATAAAATTGGAATGTCTCTTGTTATATGCAAAATTATATTCTGTTCTTTTAACCAATTAGTTGTTGCACTCTCTTTGAAAGGTGTGTAATGTTTGTGTAATTATACTGTACATATTTAATTTGTTTCATGTTTTGTTTAAATGCAATACCTTTATAACGTATATAATTTAATAAAGAATATCAAAATCTATATCTTTCTTAACCAGTTAGCTATTTTTAACGAGCATACTCGTCATGAAGAAATGGTGACATTTTCTGTTTCGACGAGTATGCTCGTCAAAAACAGTTAAGGTGACATCTTGCTTTGTACGATATTTTTCAAACAATTTTTAGATATAATGTACCAGGTATTGACACATATATTTATGAGTAGTTAAAGTACACAATTTTTTAAGGAAAAAGCAATCACACTTAAATTAATCATGTCCTATCTTTTACAGAAATTCTGTTAACTGTTGATATGATTTCAGCTTCTCAGCTAACCTAAGATCTTCTGGCGATGTTTATTAGATACGCGAAGCATTTCTTATGCAATAAATTTTAAGAATCAATTTTTGTATAACTAATACAATTTTGTTTACACGTGTAATGTATTCTTGAATAAAGAATCCTGTTTTGTGTAATCATACTATACTTTTGATTATACTTGGATTACATAGATAATTATTTTAGATAAGATATTGCATAGATATACAATAGTGTATAATATAATTTTTATACACAATTACATACATAATTAAACGATATTGTATAATATAATTTTCATACACAATTACATACATAATTAAACGATATTGTATAATATAATTTTCATACACGTTATTTTACAAAAATTAAGTAAAGTGAAAGATTACTCATTGTAAACAAAATTAAAACTGCTATTAAACATTGTTAATTTTTACGTTTCCCTGCATTTTAAAAATCTGCACATGTCAGATATGCATAATGACGACGGACCATTTTCACAATTATGTAATCAAGATATTTTCTCAGCATTCTCAGTTTCATTCATCAATTGTTATTAATATTTTCAAGATAATTCTTCTAAACCTACCCTAGTAGGTTAGTCTTCTTATTGTTTCTGATGTAACAATTTATTTAATTGCATTGCCGAAAATTGAGTAATTATATGACAATTCGTATCATTTGGGTCAAAATGACCCGGTAATCGCATCAAGTAGGTTGATATTCGCGAATAATGATTTTCATCTGGTAAATACGCATAACTAATAAATTAGTGTAAGGATGTAAACACTTCATTAGGATATGGATAGCAGAGCTCAGGTCCATTTCGACCCAGAGCAAATATTGTATAGAATATATGAAGGTACATACATCTGCTGCATTATGTATACTGTATGTATAATTACATATGTGTAGAATAAAGATCTCGCAGTTTTTTTTTGTTTCGAAAGAGAGTTTATTTTACATTAAAACAAATATGTTGCTCTGTTAACTACTTATTTATGTATAATTAAACTATGTTGTGTATGTAAATGGATGTTATCGATTCATATCTTTTTCTTCGAATTATGTTTCGAGAAAAAATATGTTGAACAAAATTGATTAATAAAATAATAAGTGATCACAAGAGGAACTTGAGATCGTGGAAATCGCTAGCGAGGTGAGAGTGTGTTTTAAAGTTACAGTACGTACCTAATATTAAGACTAGAACTACCGAGCCCTAAACGTGAACAGTATATATTTTTTTCTATAACAACGACAACATTGAATTTATTTAAACTTTCTACGATTTTTATTACAATATGCACTTCAATGAAGAAGTTCATGTCAAAATTTTCAACAAAAACATTTTTATGCTGTCAAGAATTGTAAAAGAACAAAATCAGAAACCAGTCATTTTGACTGCTTTGGTAGTTCTATTGTTAAAGAACCCTAATAAGATTGTTCAAAACAGTTCTTCGTTGTTGAGATATTTCGATTTAAAGTTTGTATGCAAATAACATATACAAGATGTTCATATGAAAATTTAAAATCCAAATATCTCGAAAACAACACATTTTCTATGCGAAAATAGAGTTGACCTTGGTATGAAACATTTTTTAATCAGATTTTATTACACAAAGATATTGAATAAAAAGAAAAATTTTGAAAATTAAAAATTGCGTCGTTTATGTTTCCGAGATTAAGCAAGTACTGCGATTCTTTATGTAGCAAAAAAGCCACATGAAAAAGTAGAATTGTCATCGATCCAGTCGTAAGAAAATAATGAAGTTTCACAAGTAAACAAATTTGTCATTTTGTTAAATATCCTAGTAAGATAAAAATCTGATTAAAAAATGTTTCATACAAATCTTTTTCCAAATCGAGTAACTTATGTATTTAATATTTTCCCGAAAAATCTGTCGTGTTTGAAATATTTAGATCGAAAGTTTTCGAAAGAACATTTTCTATATGTTATTTATACGGTTGCATGCGAACTTTGAATCCAAATATCTCGAAAACAACACATTTTCGGGAGAAAAGTTCCATACAAAAGTTTAATCTTCTTTTTCAAATCGACTAACTTTTGTAATTTAACATCGTTCCGGAAAATCTGCTGTTTTCGAGATATTGAGATCGAAAATTGTCAAATGAACATTCGTCCATTAAAAATGAAGATTCGTTTTGAAAAATCCTATTACGGTTCTTTAGTATAAGGTATGTATCGTAATTTTATTCCGCTCCCCTCTCAAACGCGATATCCACGATCGCAAGTTTCCTTTGTCGGTTATATTTCTGTGAAAAAAGTGTTAAACAATTATGATCGAAACGCGAAATCAATAACAGTCGACAAATCCGACGAAAAGACTTGAAGCGACGACTGACGAAATAAAATCAAGAACAGTTGCAGATTTTCGAAGAGTAAAGTTATCGCTTGTTAAAAGTTAAAACGTAGCGGCGTTTAACGCAAAGGATCGAAGGTTTGGTTAAAAAGAAAAAAAAATGAAAGGAAGAAGGACCCCGGGGGTCCAGGAGAACCCGTTTTACGACTCTTACTTCTTCTTCTCTTGTGGCCCTTGGCATCGCTGGCCATCTCCTCCTTTTTCTTTCTTTTCTATTTCGATAGCGAGCCAGCGAAGTGCTCGCTACTGTAGAATTTCCCTGATCGACGTATACGAAAGTCGCAATTGCACAGTTTTCATATATACATTAATGTTCATAAATTACTTAGTGCAACATGAACGAGTTAATGCCACGACATCATGCAAATAACGAAAATGAAGTATTATTCAGTTTTTTTCTGTGAAATGCAACTGCGTACTATGCGCGTAAATGATGTTGCACGTTGCGAAAGTCATTCAAATTACTTTACCGTAGGTTATTCCTTATTTGCAACATGCTCGTCCTATTAACAAGTTAACGCAAATGATTTCTCTTGCTAATAGTCAATCGGTATTTCAATTAGCAATTACCGTACACTCGAGTTTGAATATCCCAGAGATTGAACTAGTTTTATTCTACAGATATTGATCCGCAATTATTAGTCCGTTATTATAATTGTTTATTCAACTATTTTTCTTATTTATTTTGGTGTAGCGGTAATAAATTTAAACGGTCAATTTTAATTTCAATTATGCGATATTGTAGAACTCTTACGTGTACACTTACCGACAAAAAATAAGAAACTTTACATATCGTTAACATTTAGTAAAAGTTAATATTTTAACGACTATACCTACATACTACAATAAAGTATGCAGCACATTGTTTATATTGCAATATTGTTTTATGTAATGCACGCGACAAATAAAATAAAAGCGTAATGAAAACAGAAAGAGATATAAAAAATACAAAAATTAAATTAAAAATTGAAGAACTATGAAAAATAAAATTATTTCCGTTGATACAGTGTAGCTGTCGACACATGGCACGTAAAATTTAACAAAATATTTCCAAATATTTAATGGTCAATATTAATAAAATAATTAATTGGTCAATAGCGTTTGGCTTCCGTTACTTTAAACAGTAAGTGCTATAATTAACTTGGCGACAGACATATGAGAGATGTTATGATTCTCATAATTCTTTTCGGTGTTTGCGTTTTAATCTTCTGACTATGTCCGTACAATAGTTTGTTGTTAGTAGGTTTGTGTAGGTGTCGATTTTAGCTTTGTGCTTGTTCGAATAATTTCTTCGTGTACAGAGGGAACGTTTAGTGATTTGCGAATGCCGTCATTCCTAATATACCAAGGGACATTTATTATTGAGCGGAAAATTTTTGCTTGTGAGCTTTCCATTTTTTGGATGTGCAACTTTGCTGTCATTCCCTAGAGTTGGATTCCATAGATCCAAATTGGTTTTATTGCACATTTATATACGAGTAATTTGTTATTCGTATTGAGCTTACTTTTTCGAAACATTAGTCAGTACATACATATGTTTCGTATTTTAATGCTTTTAATTTTCTACTTTATATGTAGTTTCCATGTTAATTTCTCGTCTAAATCGAGTCCCAGATATTTCACCGAGGTTACTAGTCATATAGCGCTATTACATAGTTAAGGTTAGTTGTCTGCTCAGTTTTTCGTAAGGTGAAGTGATGTGTGCACATTTAGTGATGTTGACTTTAATATTTAATTATGATAAGGTAATTATGATAGTCTCAAGAGCCGAATCTGTTTTAGCGAAAATTTTGCAAATAGCTTAATTTTATATAAAAACAATGTTTGCTAGAAGAATATTTAAAATCAAGTTCATTTACTTTAAACCAAGTTTAAAGCCCATAATTTTGCAAAGAATGTTTTTACTATTTTAGTGTCGCTCTCTGTAATTTTGAGAAGTCCTTTGCTTCGACTTCGCTGAAATTCTGAGAATAATTTTTCAGAAATGATTTTAGATCAAAACAATGTTTGATGACCTAACCCAGACCTAATGCAGTTATAAAAGAATGAAAAAGCACTTCAGAGCCTTTTTCAGTAAAGTTAATCGCTAGTTGTATAATATCAAGCGAGGCTCGTGTTTTATAAATAAAACGTAAAAACAACGAGTCATTATCATTATTGTTTCACCAATTATTATAAGATGTACCTTCACGAAGCAATATACATAAACGGCAGAGTTCTACCGGTAACGTAGAGACAGACATTACAATGGTAAAACATTCTTCAAAAAATTTTCCATCTCAACTGGAGGTCATCAAAAATTCTTCTCGCAAACATTGGCTTTGTCTAAGAAGTACCTGTTTCCAGAATTTCAACTAAATCGTAGCACAGAACTTTTCGCAATTACAGGGAGTGACATTAAAATGTTAAAAACGCTTTTCGTAAAATTTTGGACCTTGAACTTCGAGTGGTGGAAAGACTTTTTGGTCGTAATTGCTTTTATATAAAATGAAGCAATTTGTAAAATTTAAAACAAATTGGATGTGACCGGTTTTCGCAATTTTTCTAACAATGTTGCAAAAAAGAAATTGTTATAATTGAAACTGAAGGTTGCGAATATATATATATATATATATATATATATATATATATATATATATATCTTTAATTGTTTGTATAATATCAAATATTACAAACAATTAAAGATCGCAGAAATTACAGTTTTATCCCGATTTTGGATACTTTCGACCAATAAGTAAGAAATCTGCAGTTTTAAACATCTTTTAACGCCTGTAACTTGATTTTGGATTAACTGATTTCGATAAAACTGTCAGCATGCATATATGTCAGCGAGATCTACAAAACGCATTTTTTATATTCTCGTTATAGATTCAGATACAAAATTTAACAGACGCGAGTCTTTTGTTTATTTTGTCGTTTCAAGTAATAGCAAAATTAGAGGAAATCATTTTAACCATTCCCTAGTAGACCAGTCTCTCTATCATCTAAAACAATGCTAGTCGCTTAGTTCAGTTTTTAAAAAGTTATTTCGTTTTAAAGGATGTCCGCTTAATTTCGTGTCCCACTGTGTTCTACAAACCACGTTACAATGTTACCGCCTCCATATGGCATCATGCCGGCAGTCCGAAAGGGCAATGCGAAATTTTTGCACGAACAAGTTCGTGTAATTAAAATGTAGATAGAAACGCTTCCCCATTCACGGCTGAAATAGAGACGCATCAAAATGTCTACAGAAGTCATGACGCGTAATTGTTGCTCTCCATGGTTAATTGTAGTGTTTAAGTGCAGTCGTGGCAGAACGACTACGGTGCGCAGTACACGGTTAATTAGTAATGAAGCACCGTCATTTCGTAACAAGCATACTGCCGTGAAAAAAAAGGTCGATGCTCCTATTACGTTTGCCACCGTGGCGTGGTTCAGTCCCAGTGTTCTTTGTTCGCGTCAAATCTGCTCCGGGATTCCATGCGGGAAAGAAGGTACTAAAAACTCATTTGGATCGTGGATTATTTGTCCCGTGGTTGGGTATATGGGACACGTGACCGGACAATCGAGCTACCGGAATCCATGACACTCAATTTACCATTATTCGAACCCGCATGTCATCACACCCCATTCGAACTGATTTCTGAATTGGCCATCCACCCGCTAACTCTCCCCACTGCATTACGGGTGGCAATGCGGGCCTTTAAATTACTGTGAATTCTCCCATCGATGTCTGCTGAACTCGACGACCATATGGTTTCCCGTAAATGAATTTAGAGGATCTCTCGTGGGTCACTGTAATTTGACGTCTGGGAAGCGAATTTTATGTTGACCAGCAGTAACGGGTCGAATACGTCGAGTATGATGTAGGGTAGTGGAGTCGGTTACTATAGGGTAACTAATTGCTGTGTCTTTGGTTTCTTCCGGGCATAATTAAGCCGTTTATTTTGAAAGTGGCCTAAGTCCATTTATACTTAAATTGAGATATTTAAGGGTTTGTGTTTCAATGCAATTAAAAATATACGTACAGGATACAAATGAGTCATACTACTTAAGTGTATCTAAAGGAGTTAAATTTATAGTTCCTATTAAAATAATAACAATTATTAAGTGAATAATATGCTTTTTTTTACCAAGAATGGAGTAAGGCCAGTTTCAAAATTAACAACCAGATTCGTTATAAAATTTGAAGGAGCCCAAGTCCATTCAACATAATTTAAGATGCTTCAAATTGAAACAAATAATACTCAATTTATTTTATATATTTTTACAACTCTTCAAAAACATAATTTATGCGATTCGAAACATTTTTTAACTATATAAATTGCAAAACAATTTACTACTCATCTACATTTTGTGTGTATGAAAGGGACTTGATGAAATCATGATCTTCAGGTGGTATGTATCGTAGTAGGTCCATTATGTCCTTGAATTTTGCTCTTGTAATTTGTTTGATATTTTTATACAGTGGTGTCAATACAATATTTTCGAACTTTCTTGGTCTAACCCGACGTGGCAATAAATCCAGGACTTTAAAATTTTCATTCTCATTCATTGATGTCTTATAGAAAATTTTATACGGTTCATTTCTGACAAAACGCATCCAACATATTTTTAACCAGTTTATTGATTCTCCGTTAGAATTCTTCACCCTTTTAAAAACTGCGTCTTCTAATCATTTTGTTCATTATCTGAACTAAATGGTCTTGTCGTTTTGTTGTTCCCCATAGGTGAAATAATTCGTAAAATTTAATATTAAATTTTAAGTTTTATATTTAACTGTATGTATATTGCGTAATTTTTTTAACTGCATTAATTAAATGTACTGATTATTCAATTAAAGCAATTATCCAAAAACTGAGGTTAACTGTTAAATACTAATTAATTAAAATTAGTATTTATCGGACATTGTCAATAATAAATGTTTCAATTTAAGTGTATAATAAATGGACTTAGGCCACTTTCGAAATAAACGATTCAATTATTGAACTAACTCTGAGAACTTATGTGTCGAAAATTATCGTATTTACTCGGAATATAAGTAAACTCAAATGCTTTATTGATAGATAACTTGTAGTTGCACGCGTAACCACGGTCAATCGGAAATAATTGACAAATGGACTTTCAAAATAATCGGCTCAATTAATTTTATATTTCGACCGTTTATTTTGAAAGTGGTACAAATCCATTTTCTGTTGTTTCGAGAAAATTAAAGGTTAGCATATTGGTCGATTCAGAAATATAAATTCAATGTCAAGTCTGGCAATGTTTATACTAATTTATCAATGTGTAATTTTATTATATAAATTTCTTTTAGGCGAATATGACTAAAATAATATATATTTACGGGCTGTAAATGGGCTTACACCATTTTCATAATTAAACAATTGTAAAAATCATTTAATTTTAATTGTAAAGAATTAAATATCGCTTAAAATATACCTTTTATTAATCCAATTTTATTACACCACTTTCAAAATTATTTATTACCATTATATTATTACACCATTTATCGAAAAAGACGTGGAGTAAATATCCCAGTTTCCATGCCTATTGCATGCCTTGAATTAAAAATGTATAAGAAAGAGAAGCTTTATATATAAATTAAATCTTACATATTGACGGATAAACATAATGCAAAAAATATAGATCATCAATTTATATGTATATAAAGCTTTTCTTTTTCTATAAGTTTTTAATCCGGGGGCACGAAAATTGCGACAGGTACGGAAACTGGGACATATATCCTATTACATTTGTTTTTATTAAAAAATAAACAAAATAAAAAAATCAAAAAATTTAATGGATCTTATTGGATGAATATAAAGTTAATATACCCAAAAAGAAACCAAACGGCACATTAATTGACCGCCCTACAGTAACCGGCCCTACTACACTATGTCCTAGAGATATTTTCGTTACTATTGGACTTTTTAATTAGATTGGAATTTTTAATTTTTAATTATAATTAATAATGGTATTATTGATAAAACTGTTTCTCAAACAGTTCTTTTTATAAGATGGTGTCTTTGAATGTAGGATGTATGATACAGAAAAAAATGTTATAATACAAGGTATTCCAGAAATTGTCTGTATAATGTACGCCCCTAATGATTCTGTTAAGATGATCTGCTTACTTCTTGAACATATAATATTAACTTTATAACGGTGAGTCGAGAAGAAGAGCGGTAGAATACCTGATGAGAGTATGGAAGATGAATGAAGGAAGGTTACCAAAGATTTGTTTAAAGGAGGAACTGAGAGGATGGAAGAATGGCAACTCTACGAATTGGATGAAAAAGGCGGAGGAAGCATTTAGAGAAGTGGGGTATGGGGAAACGTTAGAACTAATATGGAAAGGAGAAAACGAAGATAAAGTACGAAAGAACATACTGAGATGTGGAAGCGTGCTAATGGAGCAACGATGGCATAGAGATTGGGGGGGGGGGGATAGAAAAGTCTAGGTTTTGTAGGGAGTACAAAGAGTGGAAGTTTGGATTAGGCCAAGAAGAGTACTGGGAATATAGTAGGATACCAGAGTAGCAGAAAGAAACTTGAGCAAGACTAAGGTGCGGGAGCATAGGGAGAGAGAAGAGTAAAGGATTTAAAGTCACCGAATGCGGGATATGTAAAACAGAGAAAGAATCCATTTCCCATATTTGGGAATGTAAGGATTTTGAGAAAGTAAGGAACATAGAATTAATCAGGAAAGAGAGAGAAATAATAAAAAAATCATGGGGAATTGGACAGAGCTTATGTTAGGGGGAGTAAAAAGTGAACTAGTCTGATATACCAAAGAATTCGAAAGAAACGCGCGAATTGAGTCAGAAGAAAGGGAAGAACAATGATGAGAAAGAATGAAGGATTCAGTGTGTGAAATAAGATATAATAATTTTAAGATATATTGTATCGTTAACAGCGAGTAAAAGTAGTATAGGTAGACAGCCTCGTGTATATAGATCCTTCAGCAAAAATGCAAGGAGTGTATTTGATAAATAAATAAAATAACTTTATAACGTATAAAACAGAAGATTCTGTTTACTTTGTTTCTACCATGTTTTATTGGTCTAGTCTTAAATTAATTGTCGCGCTGTATATCTTTGCCCTACCATTCAAGAATTATATCAAACGACACTTATCGTGGGACATCCTGTATAACAGAGGAGTTTCATAAAACAGCTTTTACTTTTGATAGCGTTGGAGAAGCCAAATTAACGTAGCAGGTTTATAAATCTTCTGTTTTCACTACCTTGTCATTTATTTAACAATATTTGCAATAAATTCATGAAATCCCCAGACTATTCATTAGTATGTGATCGTGCTACACGGCTTATTGTTAGGAAAATCGCGTGAACGAGTACTTTCGAGGAATCGCCGACAATGT
>CM052156.1:351669-370737 GCA_028455555.1 Augochlorella aurata | reverse complement strand
GTACAGAAAAGAGCAAGTTCAGTATAGGTCTTTGATATGACTTGAGATCAATCAAGATTGCATAAATAAACAACGGTTGAAGCAGACAAGAATCGATACCTTATCAATGTGTTTCGTGTACGACATGTTCACCTTCAGCTGAGAAACAATTTATTTACTGTATTAAATAAAATTAGTTCGTACACAATTTATGGCAGAGTACCTCAAAAGTGAATAGTTTAGACAAGTTCCTGTTTCATCGAGCCGAATCCCAAACACAAGGCGCACATTATAAGAGAATTCTTATTATACAACAGTCCCAAAATTATTGATACACCCCCACAATCCCCTGACCTGAATGCAATTGAAATGATTTATTGTAGAATCAACTGGAATCATAAATATGAAAACATTGTACAGATAATAAGAGAGTTTCGGAAGTGAAGTTAAAGTCAGAATGGAATTTTGTAGATCTAAATTACATTAAAAAATTGGTCTTTAATCAATGCTGAAAAGATAGGCAGAAGTGACTAAACATTGCTGTCATTGATTTATACAGAGCGCATAATTTAGTGAACACGAAAAATCATGTATTTTGGTAATAATCGTTACCTTTATTTGTTAACAATAAATATTAGTATATTTTTGTATTCTCTAGTTAATTTATAGCGTAAAGTAGTAACATATTGTAAACGCAAAAGAATTAAAACCACTTTCAAAAACCCTCGAATCGACGCTTTCTTATATAAATTGTTGCAATAATTCTGGGATTTACTGTATCTTCAAATATGAACAAAAATGTGAAGTGATCATTTTGTCTCGGACTGTAGTTCAAAATGATAAAGCTTATGGTTAATGTTTCTGGCTATTTCTCGCGTTAGACACCTGCAAACATCACGATAGAATGAAAAGGAGGCGGGGATGAAAGGTAAGAGTCCGGGCGGAGGCAAAGAGACGGAAAAAAAATTGGAAGCATCTCGCAGAGGGGTAGACCGGTTCGTCTGGTCTTTGATTTGAAACCAACAGCGTGCCCCCTTTCCCTTTTTCCGTGTTGATACCCAACGGGCCTCCCCCTGTTGGTTCATGCGGCCATCACCCCTGCAACGTTGTCGCCTGATTGAGGCACAGCCCTTCTACAAACACGTTTTCTCGATTTCCTAATGAGACCGTCAGCTACTACCACTCGTAATGATTGCTTAGCCTTTCCAAGTTTGCATTTGATCTTCTCTACGTCCACCAATCGAATCTTTCATTCATCTTCTGTTTAAACGTACTGCAAGGATATCTCCGTACCGAGACCTATGAAAACCGTATTGTCATGTTTCCTATACGTTTCGTATATACAGTTACTACCATTAATATTTGAACACATTTTAACCCTTTGCACTCGAATGGTGACTCTGAGGCACTACTAAAAATTGTTATATCACGTTTCGAAATTATTTCAACATTATTAAGGTTCTTTTTATTTAAAAGACTGTTAGATGAGTCATGGTTTTATGAGTCACAAGATTTAATTTCACATGCATGACTAAGTCATAAACTGGGAATACTGCTGGTCAGGAAAACTATTTTGAATTTAGACTTAAAATGGCTTCGAGTGCAAAGGGTTAAAATGCAATATCTTTTTTAAAACTGGACTGAACGACATGAATTTTGTTTAAATGAAACAGGGAATAGTTTAATAGACAATGGCGGTGGTGTACAGGGTGTCACAGAACCCTATTAAAATTGAGGTCAACGGTAAAGGTTATCTATCTATTATATACTATCTTCTATCTTGTTATGATGCCACAGTTATCCATAAGAACTCTGTACTGCAGATTTATCTTCCACATCATTATCTTCCGTACTACATATTATCTTCCACAAGTTGAAGTAAAATTAATTTGAACATGAACAGTGTAATTTAAATTCAAGTAACTTAATTTAAAGTAAAACTTTAAACTAGGTAAATGAGGAAGACTTGCACGAGATCTGCACGGACCTCCCATTTCTATAAAATGGTCTTTGTATCTTTTTATTCAAGCATACGTTGCTTCGTATAATACATAAAAAGTATTATGCTGTCCAATTCTATAGTACTAAAAAAAGTGTAAAATCATATCATTGTTGAAAAATAGTATTAACCCTTTGCACTACGATTGCTTTCGCAGCTACGTTGATCAATATAGTACAACAAAACAATTTTTATTCCTTTACTTCTATTTTCTTTCATTCGTCGATCTTGATAACAGAATAGCATACGTATTTACAAAATTATGTATGAAATCTTCGACGCGAATCTGACTCGTTATAGTGCAAGCGGTTAAGAATAATTTGAAATTAAAATAGGCTGCACATTTTGGTTAAAAATATTTTAAAAGAAATGTAAAAATAAGAAATTGTCTAGATATTGTGTAAGGTGAAGATATTTGAGTGAATTAATGTAAACATTATTTTTCTGAGTTGTTTTATCACGTAAAACACTAAGGAAAATAAAATTGAAACAGTTTTACGTACGTGTCTCTTTTATTTATTTATTTATTAATGTCTTGAACGTCCTATTAATGTTAAGCTATTTCAGAACTTTGTTTACTGTTACGCGTTGGGAGGGGGTGTCGAGATTATTCAGGTTTTGGGGTGGGGGAAAAACTACTTTAGGAGAATTCGAAGTGTTTCAAATTCCATCACTAGACTCATAGCAAAATTGAGGAAATGATATATAAAATTCTGGAGATATAAGAACAAATTTTATAATATTGTTAAACTATTATCGACTTATTAGAATTCAAAGAAATTAATGCGAGCTGTACTCAAAATACGCACGCAAAACTTTATTTAGAGAAGTTAACTGATATAAAACGATATAAATCACATAAACAGAAAATAGAAATATGACCCCATTGCACACCCGAAAATCCAAGGTACAATCAAGATATTAACAAAGAACAAAAGAATACACGACGACATTCACATCGGCCTAACGAAAATTATTAAAAGGAGTAAATTATTTTTATTTCATTACTATTACTTACAATCGTCTTCGAAAATAATTATTCTGCATAAAAATCCGCAGTCTATTTTTCACTGTTCGCAGTAGAAATGAACTATACTAATACCTGCTTCTTGCTAACACGCCTAAATTTTATCTACTGTCGGTAACATTGAGCGCGACACTGTAAAAACGTAGGGATCCTTAAAACACGCGTGATTTTTGATAAAAAAGTTGTTGAGATGAAATGTTTATCAGGATCACGTGTTTGTGGATATATGAAGAGAAATAACATCTAATGAATTTTCGTGTTCCGGATACAAACTCAAGGTCTCTACAACATTGCATACAATCTATTTTTCTGTCTCAGGGTCTGCATTACCTACTCTATAGAAAATGTTGCGGTAGCAGCAAATGGTAGCGGACTCTACCTAAACGGAACGGTCAGTTAGTGAACTACATTTGACTGCAGCAGAGAAAAGTGTGTTTCTGATAAAATCTTAGACCATATGAGAGACTAGGTATAAGAGTAGACTGGATATCCAACGCATTATCACAGACTTAGGATACGTACAGACATTGCATTTTATGGACTTGCCCTTTTACCATTTCGGTGTTGCGCTCAGCGTTACCGACAGTTCATAAATGTAGACACGTTAGCAAGAAGCGAATATCCTATACATTTATATACTTCATGTATATTTCATTTCTTGGAATAATCGTATCTCCTTTTCCTGTATTGTCCATTTCTGTTCACAAGCTGGCGGACAATCAGAGACAATTTACTGTGGAGAGATTTATTCTGTTTTGGAAAATATCTAGAGCACGAAGAATTTCATCAGCATTAACAATGGAAATATGTGCTTCCTTTATCCTTTCCATCATATCCCCTTTTTTCGTTCCTAAGGGTATGTTTGCGAGCCAGCCGCTACAATGATTTTTATTGGACTAGCGAATAAATTCGTAGAATTTTTGTTTTATAACGACTTGTGTTAATACACAATAAATTAATATTTAAAAAGTGAGTAAGGTATTCGAAAGATCTCTTTCAGCTCTATAAAACTGTTATATTCGCTTCTTCGAATAATTTAATTTTTCATGATTTTTTAGGCTTAGAAATGGAATAGTCAGGAGGCAAACGTCAGCATTTTCGACATCTGCTATTTTTCCCACAGGGAGGATTTAGTACTTAAATTTTAGGTATAGACCTAAATAGACTATAGCCTAGGGTGCCTGAAGGAAACATGCAGCCGAATAATTGAAAATTTCTCAACAATAAGTTAAAATTTGGGATTTTCGTCAACGTCCCGACGTAGATTGGATTTTTAAGAAACAGAATATTCCAGCCTTGTTCTGCTCACTTCAATATTAAAGATTTAATCTGCTAAGAGCCGAACCCTTACATTTGTAATACGTATATGGGCGTTTTCTATGTGTGCGTAGTAACAGTGTATTGGATGCCTCATCCTTAGCCTTTTAAGAACGACGCGCCACTATGATTGCTTGCGCAGACGTCATATTACGACGCTCCATACTCAATTGTATTATCAGTTATTAAAGTAAATAATTAAAGTTAAAGTACATGTATCATACCTTTAGGAAAAATTATAATGTAAATTATTAAATTATAGTATCATACTCTGCCGTATGAAGAAACAGTTACGCGCAAAACTCAGCCTTACCTAAGAGGTTAAAGGATGGCAGTTTATGAGCAAATTCTGCTTTAAATTTTTCTATACATAGTAAGTAGTTTTACAACTGATTATTACGAATTGAAGAAAAAATATGAACTTTCTTATATATATCTTATATATATATTATATTACATTTTAACTGGACTAATCATCACTTAGCAGAGATCGGCACCTTGTTAGGACGCAGAACAATTTAAATAACAAATAATATATGTTTTCATAAAAATACTAAATTTAAAATTTTAAGTGCTTACGATTACCCTTGCTCTTACCTTCTCCTTTCATTGCGGGGCGATAAAGATACGTTAAAAACGATGATAAAAATTTAAAATCGTGGTCACGTTATATTTTTAAATAGCAAAATGCTGCAAGAGCTTTTCGAATATATACAATTTTGTGGAATTATTTTCTAGACATTTTTGTATCAAGTGCTCGCATAATTTCAATGGGATCGCAAGTGCAAGTCATAATGAATAATTCATGAATTTTTATGGATATATAAATCGAGTGCCGCTGTCAACGTTTAGTTGACGCGCAACCTTAACGGAGGGAAACTACTTTGTCATCATAGATGTTAATTTAACGAAATACCAAGTGGAAATTTGAAGGTATTATAAGCTTTTATTATCTATATCATTTAATCGATGAAATTAAATCTCAGTATTGGTGCTATTTGTATCATTACTACCATTAAATAATTCAACCAAAACCGAGATTCACGTCTCAAAATATTGGAAACACTGCAAATGAAATTGTTTAGTGCGTCTATCGTAATAGTCGTTACATCGCGTTAATTAATTTTATTCATGACATGATTGAAAAAAAAGTTCATCTATGAATTCTTATAATTTCTGAGATATTTAAAGTCTTATTCTTGTGTGATGGTGCAATATAACCCCCACACCAATTTCTAATTTAAAAATTAGTCTCTACGACATGATCATTATATCTGTTGACATAAGCTTGACAACATAGGAGAGTATCTTTCTGTAAATTATCCGTTTTATATTTAAAGTTTTATTCTTGTGTGATGGTGCAATATAACACTAACACCAATTTCTAATTTAAGAATTAGTCTCTACGACATGAGCATTATATCTGTTGACATAACCTTGACAACATAGAAGAGTATCTTTCTATAAATTGTCCGTTTAAACTCGACTATCCCCTATCCACACAAAAACTGCTCATAATTATGGTACTTTGATAATTAGTAATTTTTATTTCATAAAACCTGTATCGATACAATCCTTTATGATATTTTATTGACGCAGACTACTTATTTCCAAAGTCCCATCATTTCATATTTTCTTTGAAGCATTACTTACTGAAGTAGTGGGACCAATTTAGAAACAAAGAAAATAAAAGAATACAAAAATGTAATATATCTTTTTCGATAAATATAAAGTTGATTATACCGGTAAAGAAACCAACGGCATAACAATTGGTCAAAAATGGGCAATTTGGGAAGAAGAGATACCCTTATTTGAGCCTCACAGCTCGATTTGTTAATTGCCAATTGTCCATTTTTATTTACAAGTTGAAGGATGATTTGAGAGCATTTACTGTATTGTTAATATTTAGCGGTTTTGCTTTAGAGGTCTGGTGTTATTGATGTTTGAAACTACGTTGCAACGACGATAATATGTACAGAAGGAGGCTACTTAAAATTACGAGTTGCATGAAACGCTTCAAGGTCATTGAAATTGATACGCAGGGCAATCTTTATTACCTAGTATATTATAATTTGGTTTCATGAACGACCGTATAAATTAATAAATTATATTGTACTGTGAAGAAACCTTGCATTTGAAAAACTTTATTATGAAAGGCGCAGTGCTTAGTGTCATGATTACTCTGACGAAGTCCCTAAACTAATATTCAGAAGGTATCTAAAAAGGTTTTTTCTTACATCTATATTGAAACTGCATGTTTCAAGAAGTTTAACGTTTTAAAAATTATTCCTTATTTATGATCGATGTCATTTTATATCTATATTTTACGCGATTTTATAAGTTTATAATATATTTATAGTGTTAAATATATTTTCGTTTTTATTCGTGGAGTTTCAAAAAATGTTTTTAATCCTCTCCTACAAGTTGCAACAAAAAAATATAGACTATAAAAAAATCGTGTAAAATGCAGATATAAAACGACATCAATCACAAATGAATTATAATTTTTAAAACGTTAAACTCCTTGAGACATATTGATAAACAATAGAGGTTGTTAAACAATAAAACCAGTAATAACAATTTTTAAAAAATTTATTTTTTCAATTTTCAATTTATAAGGCGTTCGAATACTTATGTGGTGTTAAAATTCGACGTTTTTTTATTTTTTTTTAAATTATGTAGGTAACGTTTCATTGTAAATGTCGTCTTTTGACATTTACATGCTCTACTTTAATATATCGTAAAGGGTTTTTTTTTTAAATGTATATTTATTTGAACATATGACATAGAAGTCAAAATTATACTAGTGTTCGCATACTTTCGTTACTCCAGAGAAATATATTATGACTCCCAAAAGTATTCGGACACTAGTATAACTTTGATTTCTACGCTATATGCTTAAATAAATACACATTGAAAGGAAAAAATCCTTCACTGTATATTAATCCTTTGCAGTCGGAGCCATTTTAACTGGAAATCCAGAATATTTGTTCAGACTTCTAGTGTCCCTATTTTATATAATCTGCAGCATTTTATATATTTATATTTTATATATATTATGAAATTGAGTTTTGTGACTCGTGCAACAGTTAACATCTCCTAACAATACAAGTCAATTTGATAAAAATTATTTTGAAACGTGACATGATAATTTTCAGTGGCGCCTTAAAGTCGGCATTCGACCGCAAAGGGTTAACACTTTACCGACCGGTAGCCTATAAATCAGCTTTTTACCCCGATCGTGTAAGCTCCAATATTATTATATAATTTTCCAAATATTAGGTACCTTTCGCGATTAATAAAATAAATAAGATAGACATAGAATAAATGAAATAGATAAAATAAATATTGTTGAATGTCAATGTTATGAAAATATAAAAATGTTAGTAGATTTAATGGCCTTATAATAACAGAAGTGTTTACGGTCGGTAAAATGTTAAAGTATAGTATAGAAATGTCAAAGTACAAGAAGCATCGAATTTTCACGCCACATTTATAAAATTAAGTTCAAAAGTTATAAAAATACATTTTTTAAATATTATTATTACTAGTTTTATACCTCTACTATTTAACAATATATATCAAGAAGTTTGAAAATTTTTAAATTATTATTTATTTACAATCGATGTCGTTGATCTCTCTTTTACACGATTTTAAGATTTGTTTATAGTATGCATTTTTTCGTTGCAACATGTATGACCTACTCTACTTTATGGGGATTAACAGTCACGTATAAGACACTTGCAAATATAATTTGTTATTTTAAATTGTTGATGCATCTGAAGCAATTTTTAAAATTAGATTGCATTTTTAATTGATTTTTCTTATATTACATTAATATTGGCATCAATATTAACAATAGTACCTCATGGATGATGTAGAAATCTATTGATTTGTTTATTAATTGATACGAGCGTCATCCTAATGCGCTACGAATAGGGTAACGCAATATGCTGCCACGGAAATTAGGAGACGTAACCCTCGCGGTATCAATGATGCGTAATCTTGGTCCGAGTCCTGGCTTGTTAGTCTAACGAGGGTTGCTTGTTCTACGTACCGCACTCGACTAATTTCTGCTTTCTGTAATTGCGAGCATATAGATCGCGCGCGTGGTGACGTCAAAAGTCACCTGTAGCGCTCCTGAATTTGTAGGTTTTTGTATTCAAAACATCGACAACGGTAGGGCGGCACCTTGTACTGTGCTTCCACGAGAAGAAGGCACAGTGTGTTTTCATCCTCACCTCTGCTCTAAGCTGCTGTCCTTCCTATGATCACAGGCAGTGATTGCTATTAGCCGAAGACGGGTCGTTAGGACGTTAGGACGTTAGGTCGTTAGGTCGTTTATTACGACGGGTCCTAGCAATGATCTTCGGCCAATAGCAATCACTGTTTGTGATCATAAGAGAGGAGCGGACTAGTGTAGAAATGAGGATGTAAACCATCTTCTCGCGAAAGTACAGTACAAGGCACTTTCCTACCGTTGGCGATGTTTTGAATACAGAATACAGACAAATTCCGGAGCGATACAGGTGACTTTATATATATATATATATATTACAAATTTATAAAACACCATTTATGAAAATATGGGTAGAATTTTTTCATCCAGCTTCATATGCTTTATCCATTTTGTATGATTTGTGCTACTGTTTCAAAAAGGGGTCACAATTGTTTGGTCTTTCGTAGTGGTACTTTCATCTTAAAATTTCATTTAAAGTGGAATTAATTTTTCAAATAATCGAAGTGCCTCGTTTTATTTAGCTATTTTTTAGGAATTCGTAAGACTGAAACTTTGACCAGTAGAAACAATAATGTCCTACGTGGAACTCTCATGCGGCCTGGTCGTGCTAGCTGTCGCGATCTACTATTACCTAGTCTGGAATTTCGATTTTTGGAAAAAACGTGGCATACCTGGACCAGAACCCCGCCTGTTTTTCGGCACCCACCAGGATTTAATCCTTGCTAAAGTATGCGCGGCGCATGTGGTAGAGGATCTTTATAAAAAGTACAAGAATGAACCTGCAGTTGGTCTGTTCAACGGCAGATCACCCGTTCTCGTTCTGCAGGATCCAGAACTTATGAAGACGGTCCTCATAAAAGACTTCGTCCACTTCGCAGATCGCCCGCAAACACCGAATGAAAGGGTATGTATGAGAACAGAAAAAGTAAATGAGATTGACAAATTGCCACGCTTTTAACCGTTTGAGTGCCACTGGTCTTTATTATTTCCCAATCGATATTGCCAAGCGACGCGATAGCGCTTGTCATATTTCGTGTCGAAAAATGCCAAGGAGCGCAATTACGCTGTTTTGATGCTGTCTAAGATGCGATAGGTTTTACTTCTTTCAGTTTAGTATTGTGGGGGGTCAGGTTTTTCGTTAATATGATGTCGGACGGAGTGGGGAGACAGAAAACAAAGTAAGAAAAGGAAGGGATCGGAAAAGGAATCACAACCGGGCGTGTTGTGATCGTCGGCTTCGCAGCCAAGAGCGCTGGCACTTTTGAACATAAAATAGGAGAAGCGCGATCGCGCCGCTTGGCACTCAAACGGATAAGAAGAAGAGAAACATTTGGTGATATCTTGGTCAAAAAGATTCCTCCTATACGATGTTTCAATAATAATTACAATTTCATAATTGAAAAGTTTTTCTTTCTTCCTTGAGATACTTGGCAATTTATCGAATAACGTAGTACAGTTAAAATTACATAATAAGAACCCCCCCCCCCCCCCCGCCTTCCAAAAGTATTAGGACACTTGCTGATTTAGTATGAATTGTAATTTTTATTCAGTTCACGTAATGCTTGATGTTTCGTATAAAGTTTTGTCACTTATGCATTTTGTTAATTGCAAACGTATGTTGAATCTATTTCATACGATATGTTTTCTATATACGTGGAACATACTACAAAATAGACGAACTAATAAAATGGATGCCGAAATTGGTTCAAGAAGTAATTACAAAACGCGGTGGATACATCGTCGAAAAGAAAATTGAATTTTCTTTTGTAAAATTGATGTTATTTTTATTATATTGTCATATGCTACAGTTACATATGTTACTTGTTACAGTTTAATATAATTAACTTTGAAATAAATTGAAGAAATTGTAACAACTTTCTATAAGTTTCTCAAATTTAATTAATTTTTAGTAATTATCCCAGTACTTTTGGAGGGGTGTGTACCCGTATGAATTTACATGTACCATTCACCGGAAAAGGAGTATCATCGGAAAAGGAGTGATTCTACGTTTGAAAATAAGTCAATAGAAAGGAGTTACATTTTTCCGCTAGAAGCTTCGTTTACGAGATAATCGAGTTTGAATATCTGTAAATAATACGTTTATCAGTTACCACCCTTCCGGTAACACCCTGTACGTACCCAAAAGCTCAGCTGTTGACCACACTGTTAATCCAATTCTCGTTTCTTTAATTCCGATAAGCAATAGGCCATTCTGATTCTGAAACCAATATTTGAAATATTTGAAAATCAGTAAATATTTAAAATCAATATATAATCAAAGTACAGCAACGATAATACAACTAAATGAAACAATATCAAATAAGATATTACTGTTTACGGAATTTTGATAAATATATTGATACAAAATATTTCCAACAATTGACGTCGATTAAAAGCACAAATGAAATCGAATTATTTTTAGGAAAAAGCGAGAATATTTTGCTTTGTAACGAAACAGAATAAATCAAATTGTAAAGCCACATTTGACATAGCGTTCAATATTCGCGTGCACGTTGACAAGTCAACAGCGCAAGATTAGATGCGACAAAATGACAAGATTCTCTCCTGAAATGTTTATAGACGGAACCCCTGTCCGTAAACTTATTTCAACTAGATTCGGTAAGATGGCGGTTGCTGAGACCGAAGCTAAGTCCGATGTTCACGTCGGGAAAATTGAAAGGCATGTTCAATCTGATGGTGGAATGTTCGGAGAATTTCGATAAATATTTGGACCAGGTAGTCTCGAAAAATGAAATAGTCGAAGTTCTCGAGACGACTGCGAAGTATACGACCGACGTGATCGGTTCTTGCGCATTCGGAATTAACATGAACACCATGGGCAAAGAGGACAACGAGTTTCGTGAGAAAGGCAAAATGATTTTCGAAGCGAGCACTGAGAACGCGATACGATTGAAGCTGAGACTGTTTCTGCCCGGGTTATACGATTTACTTGGTTTCGTATTCCCTGACAAGAGGCTGGCCCCCTTCTTCACAAAGCTTGTCACGGAAACGATGGACTACAGGAGAAAGAACAACGTCCACAGACCAGACTTCATTCATCTGCTCATGGAACTTTGGGACAACCCGGAAAGGGCGGAAACCCGCGGTAAGTTGTACAGGGTGCTTGTACTCACAATATCAGTCTACAATAGGTAAGTGAAACGACGTGAAATATTTAAGAAAATATACATAACAGTAATTGAGTCCTCAAAAAGTAAAGTGTTAATTACTATGTATCAGTTACTGAGCCTTTTCTAGTTACCGTATCTCAATTGTCTCAATTAACAATTTTATCTTATTTTCCGTCGTAATTACAGTAAGTTCTCCCCAATAGTCCCTGTTAGAGGTGTACTTATATTGTCCCTGTATTATTCCTACGCCTATGCTAAGGTTTGACGGAGTCAGTCAAGTGTATGATGCGGCACGGGACGACAGCTCATTTGACTAGAATTCTCGGAAAAGCAACTCATAATACAATAACATACGTTTTTAATTTTGACTTTTTTGTAATATTTTTTTATTTTTCTTATCGAAACATAAAGTTCGATTCATTTCAACCTACATTCTCACCGATTCCAGTTGCTAGTATCAAAGCCACCACGGTGCATCTTTGCCGCTCGAGGTATACCAACTTAATAAGTTACGAGGCTAATTAACACCTATTTTTATACCTATTTAATTCTAATACCTATCAAACCAAATGTAAAACAAACGTCGGCTCGTCTGCAAATCTTACTTTTCTCCCCTTGTTGATACCGACGGCGAAACAAACGTCGGCTCGTCCACAACTAACAAACTTTCATATTCCCAGTCGACAAAATGAATCCTCGATCATGCACTTAGAAGCCTTAGCCCTCGGCTCGTAACAGCAGCACAATTATAAAGGCGAGTCACGAGGCTCAAAAAATCGTGACTGGTTTGCCTACGTTCTCTATTTACGGTTCCAACCTGTGGTACTATTAGGGAGAATTTACTGTAATCGCAAACAGTGAAAGTGTCTAGCGTAACTTCAGTTTTAATTTAATTGTGACAATTCGACTTCAATTTTAATTTATGACTGACTGCTAATATTTAATTATCGTCATTAGAATTGACAGACCAATTGCTCACGGCGCAAGCGTTTTCGTTCTTCTCGGCTGGTTTCGAGACATCTTCGTCGGCTATGAGCTGGGCTCTTCTTGAGCTAGCACAGAATCACGAAATACAAGAGAAGTTGCATCTAGAAATAAAGGAATATATGGAAAAATACAACGGTGAAATCAATTATAGCACTATGAAAGAGATGGAATACTTGGACAAAGTGTTCAGAGGTAAATATAAACTTGTCACATATACTTCAAGAGAATCGCCGCATTCGGCGCAAAACTTGAAAATTAGTTGCATATTCATGCAGAAATAAAATTCTACTAACAATAAAAAGTATAACTTGTGTCTTAAGTTTACTTTTAAAATTTTAAATTTGACTCCGGGTTGGTATATGCAACTTGTGCACCTGCTGAGAGTTTCAAAATATGTGTTGGACTGAAAAATGTTGTATGCAGACGTTGCGTGGCTTAAAGAGGCGCGGTACGTAGTGCATTTTTTTAAATAGGTGGAAGCGTTTTCGAGATTCGAAAGTAAACATTTTTCTCAAATGAAATACCACACTTTTTATATCAAAATATGCAAGAATATCGAATTCTGAGTAAAGAAGTATTGACTTCCATTAGTTCTAAACGTAATAGTTAACGAGCAATTTCACGATCATTTTTGAAAATTTTCTTCACTTTCCAGTGATTTACGTTAATTTATTGTTCGATGCACGCGTGTTCGGACTACTACCAATTTATTATGAAAGAAAATTAAAAGATTCGAATAGATAATGTATACTGTTAATGTGTACTGATAATGTGTGGTTAAATCAGTGTTCGCAGAAAAAATGGCTACGCAAGGAGTGGGAGTAAGCCACGCATGCGCGGTAGTCCTACACAGTGGCGTGGCGCGTCTACCGCGTGGACATTATAATTTAGAACCATGATCGCGTTGCGATGTAAAGCCTCGGTCCGATCGTAGTTCACTATTATAATACTCACCACTTCACTTCTTACGTATCCAGTTTTTTTGTGAACACTAGGTTAGAAATCGAGCGTTACTTTTGTACAGTGATACGTGACGAACGAACAGGAAAGAAACAGGTGATAAAATTAATTCACATTTGTAGATTTAGAATTACTCGTACAGGTCCCATTCATAAGATCGATATTAGATTAATTATAGGAGGCTTGAAAACGTTTCAATGATATAAGAGTTGAATTCCGTTTAAAAAAAATATTGATATATTCTACGGTAAAACGAAATACATACATTGTAATTAAACGTGAATGTCAGGATGAACACGTTAAAATGTAATTATTTTCGGCACGAATTTATATATATTATAAGTCTTTCACACATTTAAGATTGACATTAGGAGAGAACAACAGAGATTACTAACTAAATTAGAGTATTCATAGTGATACACTTGTTAAAGGGAGAAGTTCTGGGAAAAGGGAAGATGAATTCACTCACTTGTCCGTTTCACTTATTACGTATAAATTATGAAATAAGAAAAATTAAATGTTAATTCGATTTACACTTTAAAAATAATAAATATAAATTAATTTCACTTACATAGTACCGGCAGTTAGGCGTTCACGCGAATTCCCATGTTTTGATCCAAACGGACCCATGACTTCGTGCACACAAATATTTCGAACTAAAATTTTGTTGTTAGTATTATTATTGTTATTGTTATTACTATTATCTTACCGTACTTTTTTTAATAAACGGCACAAACTGACAATGTATTAACACCTTATCTACGGATGACACCACCTGACGTCAAATTGAAAGCTTATTCTTGTTAAGGATGACGCCATTTTGCGTCAAATTGATTACTATTATCTATTTCAGCTTACAGCATTGTCTATCCTTCTCGTCCCAGCAATGATAAATTACGGTTATAGCCCCGCCGATAACGTGTTAATAATACACGCGAATAAGGTTTATTAAACAGTAAATAACATACGCATACTGTATAAATGAACACTCTTATCAGTGAGATTATTTTACGAAATAAAATGTTTGTTGTTTCTCTAGAAACATTAAGGAAATATCCACCAGCGGCGTTATTACTACGAACAGCATCTACTGATTACACTTTCGAGACATTGAATCTCTCAATACCGAAATCAACAGAAATATGGATTCCAATATTTGCGATACACAGGGATCCTGCCATTTATCCGGATCCCCTCAAATTCGATCCTGAAAGATTCACCAAAGAAGCTATAGCAACCCGACACCCAATGCACTATCTATCTTTTGGTGATGGACCAAGGAATTGCATTGGTATGTACATGCATATTGCAACCATATTAACCAGTTAATTGTGGTGATCTCTTTGCAAAGCGCCCACCAGTGTGTGTCGCGATAATCAAGCGATGACGGGTATAGTCGTCAAACACAGAGTAAGTGGCGCTGTTGAAATATTGGGTCAGAAAGACGACTTTATTTTAGAAAATGAACAATTTTATTAGTAATATTAACACAGTCGCTCAACATGAACATATATTTATACATAATGAACGGAAAACTTAGAAAAAAAAATCAAATATTTATAGATGTTAAAAATTTAAACTCTTGCTGTCACGTGATATTCACGAATATGCACTGCTTATGAGTTAGCTCTCAGGAAGTTATAAATCCAACTCGAATTATTTATAATTTTCATTTGTTTGTTTCATTTCGTCTTGACCTCTAAGCATTTTAAACATATTAAAATTTACGAATATAATTTAGTTTTCGCCAGAATTACAATTTAAATATCAAATTTTAAGAAAATTTTACGCATGACGGATATAATCGTCATGACACAAAATTCTGCCACATCTCCATGACAGATATAGTCGTCAAACACACTTAACTTAACCTATAAGTTAGGAAAAGACATACGATTCACTCATTAAAATTAAAAATGAACAGAAAAATGTTGTATTGGGTTGTTACAAAAGTAATTTAGGTTTTCCAAATACAGTAATGCCTCGTTGAATGTCATAATTTTGCTCTACGGCGAATGTCTCAGTGCTATTGCTACGCCACTGTAATTTATCGATTTTCTCGCTACGCCGATACTGAGATTCAATGGAGTTGATAAACACGTGTACCGCGGCTCCTCTGACTCGAATTCTCGAAAAACAACAGATAATACAATAACATAACTTCTTTAATTTTAACATTTTAAAACTGAATTTTTTTTAACAAAAATCGAGTTTGCAACTAAAAATTCTGGGAAGATTCAGAATTTTGTACCTGATCAAGTAAAAGATTCACGAATTTATTCAGAATTTTCCGTTCATTAATACAAAAGAAATAACGCACAATCTGTTAATCTGATTTCATCCTGCTACTACTCAAAAATGGAAACTTTTGAAAAAGTATGAATAAAACTTGAATACCTTATCACTTAATTTTAGTCTGTTTAAAGTTGTGCAACGTATGCAGTCTCTGTTGTCACAAAATTATGTTTCCTTTTATGGACTCTATTCCTTAAAAAATAACATGATATCTTTAAGTAAAATATTATTTTGATACTGCAAAGAGATATAGTCATTCTGAAGTGTGATAATCATTGGTACTTTTGAGGAATGTTTTTCTGACATGGTACTAGTTCAATATAAATACTATTTAACACTTTACCGCCGTTGACACAACAGTTGTGGCATGATACAAATTAACCTTTACGGCCACTGGTAGGACATGTGTATCATGCACAATGTATTCAGAAAAAGTTGCTACGCAAGGAGTGGAGGCAGGCAATGCATGCGCGGGAATCCAGCGTAGCGTCGTGGCGCGTCTACAGGGTGACACCTATCGTATTGTTCTGTATCTGTAGTTCTGCGTCGCGTAATTCATAATACAGAATTATAATGTTCACCCGGTCGACGCACCGCGCCGCTATGCGGGACTTCCTGCGCATGCGTTGCCACCCCACTCCTTGCGTAGCAACTTTTCCCGCATACCTGCAAAAAACGAAAATCGCAATTTACCTTGATTTCTTCAATCATCCGTCAGGTACATGCATTTTTATTTAATGTTACTAATACTTTCAGCATTTAAATTTCAATATTTGTGAAGTTCACCAAAGTAATTGCCGACTTACAAACTATAATTTCATTATAGTTTTGATTATTTGTTAAATAGCTGTTTAATTCAAGAAAAAGACGCCGATTCCCAATGAAGCTTTCTCATAAAATCGGGTAGCTTGTAAAACGTTAATATCAGTTTAAATATAAAATAAATACTTACCGTGCAGATATGTAGAAGTAATATCGGGACAACAATTTTCGTTGCAAATCAGTATCCTGATATTTTCTTGTTTAATAAGTTTACGTTCAATATGTGATCAGATATCGGCATTATTCGTTAAAAATGTATTGACTGGTGTTTGCTAAAGAATTACAAATCTGAAAATGTGCTAGCGTCCCGAAAATTTGTAATGCAACGAAAACTGCTTCATATTTACACCTATTACTTAAACATCGTTTTCACAGGTAACCGTTTCGCCATTTTCCAAACAAAACTCGGTCTTCTCAGAATACTTCTACGCTACAAAGTGGACATTTGCGAAAAAACTCAGCTTCCACATGAATTCGATCCCGGCGCATGGCTCTTGTCGCATAAGGGTGAAATATACTTAAAGATGACGAAAATTAAATAATGTTATATGTAAATATAATGCTTTTCTAGCTACAGTAACTTAAATGTAAGGGAAATAATATACAATATATCTGTAGTATATAATAATATAATAATATATAATAATATAATAATATAAATATATTCTTTAGTTTTCTACTTATCCAACTAAATATTTTCAGAACGTTGAAGGTTTTTGATATGAAATTAATGAAAAGTAAAAGTAATGTAAATGTTTCAATTACCGATGCTTTAAAAAGCTACATGTACCAATTATTGTGACCCAAATGCTAAAGTTGCTAAATATTTATATTATTTCCATGCATTTTTGAATATATTAATAATAAATTAACTTTTTACAATAGAAATTACATTAAATATAGGAAGGGTATAAATACAACCGGTATTTCTACTAATTTGTAGGTTATACACATCAATTGCGGAGTGTCGATAATACGATAAGAGTATAGTGAATATATTGAATATATATTGCACTATTTATTCTAAAACTGTACAGGGAAACACAACTATTATCTTTTAATAATTGTTTTAGAACACGGTAAGCTAGTGGAATACTTTAATGATTTTAATCTCTTAATATAATATAAACTAGTGGAGTACTTGAATGATTTTAATCTATTAATATAATATCATGTATTATATTAAAATTGCCTTGCTTATAATTCTTTGTCACATTATTGTAATTATGGTTAAAATAAATGAAAACGACAACATTTCGGACAACCTCGGCAATTGGGGTCCTTACCCTAACTGAAGTACAAACGTATTAATATAAGCTATCTACAGCTAATAAACGTTTTATTTTGAACATATAGAGTCATATATTTTAGTAATAATTAAATGGTTCTTGACCGCTTGTTGGCTCGGCCACTTCGCGCCAGCGGAACTCGCTTCTCATTGGTCAGTGTTTTTTGCTAATAACTCGTTAACGATGCCTCGGAAAAATTTTTATAAAGGAAAAAGTTGCTTGAAATGACCTCAGGTATCCCACATTTCTAGATTGCTAGACATTTTTCGGACACCCAGTATAATAAAACTTATTATAAGTTAGACATATAGTAAAGACTTATAGTAAAGGCATAGTCAGTTAAAATCTGCAAGTTTAATCTAAGATATTTTTCGATATAATCAACAATTCTGAAAATATTCGAAAAAATCGATATTGTCAGTATTTAATCAATTATTTTAATGTTTAAGAGTTCCGGGACCCGTTACCCGATCGAGCTAAAATTATGTTTAGATTATTTTTTTTATTTATTGGTCCATTCTGGCGGATTCCGCAATTAAAATTTCGTACAAGATTATTATTATGATTATTATTATTATTAAATTGTCGCCAAGATTAAATATGAGCAACTCTAATGTACATACACATATATGCTGATATTTGTGCATATATATGTATACCGTATATGATCGCTACGTTCCTCGTTTTTTTATTGATCTGTATACTTTTTAAAATGTGATTACTAAAGGTATAGTGAAGCTGTTGATGAATATTAAATTACGGTCGCCTACTTTGAATCTTAAATATGTTAACAACGTGCGGACCAATCAAAATAACAAAACACAATGGAATGTAAGTATTTTTCCAATCTTTTTAAATAAAGTAACATGCACATTATTTCCGATTAAGGTTATCTTGTGCTCGTAACTCACTCGACGAAATATTTACATTTGACAGTTCGATTGTTAAGAAATAAATAAATTCATTCTGATGCGTGTACTTGGCAAAATAATTTAAAAACTTTTTGTAGTAATATATATATA
>CM052156.1:266991-278272 GCA_028455555.1 Augochlorella aurata | reverse complement strand
CATAGGGCTTCTTTTAGGAGTTCAAACAGGTGGTAGTCTGGTGGAACGAGATCAGTGTCGACGTGTCGACCCTTTCAAAAAACTTCGTTTTGAGGTATTGGAACATCCTCCCTGTATTCTTGATCATGTTTACCGGACTATTACCTAGTAGATTCCCCAACTGTTAGAACCTAAAAGAAGCTCTATCGGAATAACTCAAATTCAGAGCAGCGGAAGTCCACTTTTTAACATTACTTACATGAGTTATTGATATAACTGTTTAATGTAATATAATTTAAAACAATGCAGAAATTTAATCGTAAGATTGTTTTAAAAAACAGCGACATTTAAAATATTGCAAGTGCTTGTTTTAATATGTTTGTTGTTTGAAACAATTTATGTGTTAAGTTTTGCAAATTTAACAAATATGTTTCGATAAACAGATTCTTATACTACATATACGCAATATTTTCTATAGATTATACTACCAATAAATATAGTATTCTAGAATAATTTTTTTCGAATTCTTATTTTCTCCTATCTTACGTAACTATTCAAAATATTTCCTACACAACATTACATTGATTTACAATATAACCTTGTTTTAACGAATTTTTCAGAAGCAACCAAATATTTGAGTTGAAATTGTTTAATCAGCTTCACTTTTTCATATTATCAAAACTAATAGTAGTAGTCTACGGAATTTTATACAAAATAAAACTGTCTATCTTAATTATAACATGTTGAAATAAAATAAAAATCGATTTTTGTACTTAACGTGGAAGCTATGTAGAGTAACATGTATTTAAAAATAGACTATACCTCAGCAAGATGTCATGATATTTAAAGAGTAGACATTGATCTGGTGACTGACATTGGAGCGTTAATAGCTTTATTAGGTTTAAAATAATATATAATAATATACAATAATATTTAATAAAATAATATTGTATAATGCTAGAAAATATATACATTGTAGTATAGTAGTATTAGCATATACTAGAAAATACGTACATCTTATAATAATAGTATTAGTATAATACTAGAAAATGTATATATCTTAAAATTGTTATACTTTCATTGTTTTATTATTCACAAATTTATTTGTATTATACGAGCATACAATCTGCAATCCATTAATATGAGCAGCTGGCGTAAATAACTAGTTCACTTCTATTATCAGAATTCATCGGTTATTTGTACTGCCTTATGCCGTGACATGTTTGTATAAGCGAGGTTTTACTATGTCTGAAAACGCCCACTCAGTAACAAATTTATTTGGTTGACTTTCTTTTAATTAGTCTTATATTCCCACATTCTTATTTTTCGACTACTGTTATCCAATAATATTGTACGCGTATATTTAAAAAAAAATTTTAAATAATAAATATCCTTTTTAAAAATATTTAACTCCTTAATTTGTTATTCTTTACACGAAGTATAGTTACTACATAACAATTAATAATATTTGAAAGGCATATGTTAGCATTGTAAAAACCATGGCATAATTGCTGCAGTTCATTGAAACTTTGCATGTGGAACGAAAAATTAATGTACTATTCTAATTAGGAAAGTTTTTGCGGTGTATCCTGAGTCCCCACTTAACGAATCATAATTTCAAGTTGATAACTACAATGATTTCAGGAAAACAATTTTTAACACTTTACATTAAACAAACCCTTAATTAAGTATTCGTTTCATAGTGCATATACATTGTATATATGTAATATATAAATGTACATAATGCTTTTAGTATGTAAAAATATTGTAACAGTTTTAATCGCTTTTTACAAGTTAATAGTTTCTCAATAAATTAATGATACAGGAAGCTATATGCATTAAACTGAGATTTTATTTGTTAGTACACACATTAAGATATATAATACAATAATGTATGTAAAATATATTTGGCTTTGTTTATTAGCAGCAGTGTCTGATAATGTACAAGCTCAATGCGCGGAGGAAAGTTTGTCAATTTTATTGGAAACTATCTCTCCTGACCTGTGTCATCCTCAGGGAAGACTTTTTTTAAGATTCGATAACATACATCTAACTGATCCAAACTTTCGTCTTGCTGTAACTCTTTTATGCAACGTCCCAATGTTGTTTGTAAACAAAGTTCTGGGCGCTTGCATTCATTTAAGGCTGGTTGAAAATTATTATTGGACAAACCATCGAGAATGTTCAACAATTGATCCCTGAAATAATTCATAATACATTGAGACCAACAAATTACATCAGCAAAACAAATTAAGAATAAAATAGTACCTAATATCAGGAAGTAATTCATTCCTGGCTAATAATCCAGTTGCTTGTTCAATGAAACCCATGTTAATTAACGCAAGTTTCAGATCATTCGTATTTTCTTTATAACAAAGAGAACATAAGAGGAAAGCAGATTTAATCTGCAGTTTTTTCACTGGACTTTGCATAGCTCTCAAAAGTACAGAATATCCATCATACTTTTCCATATATTTCAAAGATGCAGAATGTTCACGAACTATACCTAAAATTTAAATTTTACTAAAGTTAATAAGAAAATGCAATTTCTAATGAAGCAAGTGAAATCAGTACTTACAAGATACAGCATACAAAGCTTTGATTCTGACAATTTCCACAGGATCTGTATCTATAATTTTCAATAATACAGGGAACAGACCAGTTTCGAGAAATTTATCTTGACAAAAGGGATTATTTTGAGTTAATTCAGCTATGATATCTGCTGCTCTCCATCTGATGTTGCTATGTGGAGAATTTAAACACGGACCAAAAATGGAAAAACCTCCAATTTTATAGAAATCATTTGCAATATCTACATTATCCACATAATCTGCTATTCTTTCTAGAGCAACTTCCTGCTGTGAGGTATCATCATCTGAACAAAGTTCGACTACGTTCGACAATATTTTAATACTTTTCTGTAATTCTTCAATAACATTACATGACAAGGAAGAGAGTGCATCTGTTAAAAATCGTTGTCTCTGTAAATATATGAACATAACATTAAAGTAATTTGTTGGTTACATAAACTCTATTAATGGATTTGCAAATATTGTATCTACTTCTTCATCCATCGGATTGAACTGAGTTCTATTAGCGGAATCTTCAGTATTAGTTGCTTCCATAGCATATCTTAGCAATCCTTGCACATTTCTTGGCTGCCTAGGTTGGTTCGGCATTAATGCTGGATTGTGTGATTCAGCATTATTTGTACTTTGAGCAGCCTGAATAGATAAGGGTCTCGAACTACTGCTTGCATTCGACTGAGCCTCCACTTTGCCATCTGCTCCTGAACGTTGAGATCTAAAACAATGTTCAGAATAATTAGATAATTGAAAATTGATCTTAGATAACAGTAATTATTAAGTCGACAGTTGAAAAACAAGTTCCTCATACCTTTCCATTTTTCCTATAACCTTCGTCACATGCGCTGCTCCCATTAATCAAATATATTCCTCCTACGCAGATGTTTCTTTAACACAACAAAAGCACATTATAAGAAGTAACTTGAACCACTGTTATCTCTTTTAAACATTTTTGATAATTCCCGAGTAAAGATTATTAATGATAGATTACACTGTATAAGTGTATGTATTTACTTGCTTCCGTAACAGAAACAATATATGACATAGATACTGGACTATGTAGACGCGAAACTTCTGTCGATATCTTAGATTTTAGATATGTATAGTATTTAATCAATGTACTGTACTCGCGAATCTAACGATTTTTCATAGCCACTTTCCTCGAGAACGAAGTCTGATTTTAGCAAAATTTATTCTATAGTTCTAATTCAATCTTTTTATAGAAGAACCATTTTTATAGACGTTTATAATCGCTGTACTTTTCTACGTAAACTATAGTGAAATCGAAAATGCTGCGACGAAACGCTTTCTCCTTCTTTACGGAGTTATGCAAACATGTTAGTTCTAAAATATCAAAGATTTCTTTTTGCTTCTACTTAACGTGTATAATATGTAAAATATTGTGGTGAAAGAATTTTCTCAAAAGAAAAGGAGTTATAATACAATATTTCTGAAGAAGTCGATGGTACACAACGATTAAACACACACAAAAATGTAGATAATGAAAGAAGTATGAAAATAAAGCTAAAACGATGCTTAAAGTTAAATAAAGTTAAAATACAGTATTTTTCTGTACGAGGAAAATACTTAGACTTACTCGCGCCGCTTGTTTCAGATGGAGCGCCAGACGAACGGATGCGTCACGAGAGTGCGACCGCAAGCGCATGTTGTATCTTCATGTCATGGTCAAATGTGCTAGGTTTCTCGCTATGTAGATAACCACATATAGAACCTGCTGGTTTCGTTCTGCCTCTCTCAATCACATGGATTTTGAGCGCATCATTCTCCACACAAATGTCATCATTTATGATGCAATCGACAGTACACGTGTACGCCATTATTTATTTTGTTCTACAGTAGGGCATAGGTATAGTGGAACTAAAAACATGTACTTTTTATAGATTTTGAATTTTAGTTTAGTTTCTAAGAAAGTAAGCTATATATTGACTATTTTTACGTCACTATAATTTAGAAACGATAATTTTTTAAAAGAATAACAATTTCTGTCGTCACAGATATGTCGATTTATAAACTGAATATTCAGTAGCTCCTATTAATACTTCTTCTTCTGACTGTTTGTTTTAAATACATTACATACTCTCGTATCTGAAAGTTTATTTTTGTCATATCCTGATACCAAAATATTCTATTATCTAAAAGTTTTATTTATGTTCTCTACTAGGTGATAATGTGTTTAAATAATACAATGATTGCATACCAGGATATTGTGAGGAAAATGTTCATATAAAGGTGCCTTTACTGTATGTTATTACAATCTTGAAAATGAATTAACAGAAAATCATATAGATAGGCAATAATAAATGGCATGGATGCTGCAATGCGTACAAGTTGCACCACAATTACAAACTCAGATGCAACCAAAAAACGATCAAGTAAAGCATGTTCAATATTTCTATTCAATTTAAATATAAAAAAGCACACTTTTTCAAATATAAATGGTAGTTTTTTCTTCTAGTATTAATTTTCTCATTTATTTTTAAACTAATTGATATTTTATAAATAGGCAATGACACCAGTATGGATGTTCCCAAAAAAGTTGCGAGAAGGGAAAAATTCCAAGACACATGGCTTGAAGATCCTATCTTTGGAACTTGGCTTCAAAGATGTGATGACAACCCACATAACCCTAAATGTATAGCTTGTAACAAAACTCTTTCTGTTGGAAAATACAATTTACGCGTGCATAATAGCACAGCTATACACATAAGTGGAATATTCGCAGAAAAGAAAGAAAGGGTGAATTGCTACAGTTACGTAGTACCACATTGAAGAAGGATGTGAAGATGAAGGAATTACGCTTTGTATTAGTAGAGCATAACAAGAGTTTCCAATCTCACAAGGATTTTGACAAGCTAAAAAGGACAAAAATTTCTGCTATAATTAAAAACGTTTTCAATGCCTCCATAGTTTCGAGAGCTACAGAAGTGTAATGATCCATGAAAGCACATACGTTGCGAATGAAAAAAATTTATGCATCTTAGTACAATATGTGCACAACAGCAGTATTCAAACGTATCTGTTGGACTACCTTAGGGTTCAAGACATGAAAGCAGAAAATTTGTATAGGTGACTTACGTACTCTTTAGAGAAGCATAACTTATCATTAAAAAATGTAGTTGGAATATGTACAGACAAAGCGAAACTGATGATTGGAAAACGCGACTCACTTGTATTTATATATAATTTGCAACAGAAACTGTTGCAACTATGATATAGATGAACAAATGCTGAATTTATTTAATAGTAATATGTACGTAAAAGCACCTGTACCAGAACATTTAGCTGGTGTTCTTGTGAAAGATGAAATTGAACCGAACGAAGATAGCGATTGCTGACATAATTATTATGTAAATATAATTTATAATAGGAATAATTGTAAATATTTTGTACATATTGTAAATTTCTAATGAACTTTGCACCACATTATACATGTTTGTTACATGTATCCTTTCTTATTGTTTCTTATTGTAATGAGTTTTTTTTTTAACTCATTTACTCAAGGTAAACACAAAGACGATAATTTAATAGACGGAGATGTTGCCAATTATTAATGACAAAAGACAATTACATATGTAGTTTCCGTAGGCATGCACATGGCTGAAAGGAATATGGCTAGCGTTGTCTATTATTTTGCTGCATACGAGAGAATTCATCAGTTGAAATAATGAAGGCTATAATTTTAAGTTATAGAGGTAGCGAGGATAAAAGTTTTACTTATAGATGATCTGGCAATCTGGCTATTCTAAATTCGAGTTACATAGATAAAAACATTTGAGCTTGTGGAGGATATTTCATTTTAATTTATTCTACATATTCCAGTACACTGCAGCAAAATCACCTTATGCTGTCTCGTTTCATATTGTGGTCGTTTTTCGTGCAGTGCTCGACTCAAACGGATAATTTGTTGTCGGTAGAGATCTCCTGTGACTGTTTGACCAGTTTTTAGCAATTCATAGTACACCACACCTTCTTGATCCCACCAAATACAGAGTAAAGCTTTTTTTCCATGGATATTCCGCTTTGGCGTCGATGTTGAGGGTTGGCCAGGATCACAAATGGTTTTTCGACGTTTGGGATTGTCAAAATAAATCCACTTTTCATCCCCAGTGATGAGTCGATGGAGGAACCCCTTTTTTTGTTGCCTAGCAAGCAAAATTTCGCTGATGGTTTTCCGCCTTTCAATGTCTCTTGGCTTGAGTTCATATGGGACCCACTTTCCTTCCTTGTAGACCTTCCCTAAGGCTTTTAAACGGTCGGAAATAACAGATTGAGCACAATTTAACGCTTGTGCAATTTGTTTTTGTGTTTGACGTGGATCTTCATCCACCAATCTTTGCAATTCTTCATCTTCGAAGACTCGTGGCCGTCCAGAACGCTCTTTGTCCTCCAAAGAAAAGTCACCATTTTTAAAACGTCGAAACCATTCTCTACATGTTTTATCGGAAACAGCATTATCGCCATAAACGTCCACAATCATTCGATGAGCTTCAGCTGCCGTTTTCTTCCAATTAAAACAAAAGAATAACACTTCGCGCAAATGACGCTTATTCGGCTCAAATTCCGACATCTTCAATGTAGAAAAAAACAAATTTATTGAAGTAAGCGTAAATTGTTGAGTACTAAGTATTATTAATAAATGTTCAAACTAAAAAGTTAGCCTTACTTTAGAGGTTATAATTACCCACAGTTCGAGCTTCGGCTACTCGACGCTAGATGGACGGAACTTTCCGATTGACCTAATATTCAAATATTCATATTGGGTCGTTTAGATATATTTTTATGATTTTGGTACTTTGACATTACTAATTACTACATTACGTAATAAGTAAACAAATTTTATGATTCGTAATTAGTATAAAAAAATACGATAGATGTCGTTTCGGTTCCACGATGTTCGTATCATGTAGCATAGAATGTATTGTATCTCAACAGTAACTTACTAACACCGCACCACAGACTTAATTATCTAATTTGATTTTAACAAAGATTATTCTATAGTCCCGCCTAATTCTTTTTTATAGACGAATCATTTTTATACACGTTCCTAGTCATTGTACTTTTCTATGGAAAGTATAGAGAAATCGAAAATCCATAGAATATTGCGATGAAACGCTTTTTTCTTCTTTACGGAGTTATACAACCATGTCAATTGCTTGTTCTTTTTTGCTTTTTTATAATGTGTAGAATGTGTAACAGAGTTATAATACAATATTTCTAAAGAATTTTCTACACAACGATTGAAACATGCAGAGATGAAGGCAATGCAAGAAATATGAAAATATAAAAAAAAACGTAAACTGATGCTGGCTTAGAAAAATCTTCCTTAATGCAGTATCTTTATATACAAGAAAAACATTCAGATTTACTTCATTTTATTAGGCTTACACAGTTGCATACCGCCTTTGTTAAAAACAATTTCAAATAAACCGCCACACATTTTCATTTTGTGACGCCATCTTCCACGATTCAACTACACTAGAAACTTCCTTATTCGAACATTTACTTTTTCAATACATATTCCAGTATCCAAACGATCTATTACCTAATCGTTATATTATTTGGATACATTATCGCCTAGTAAACAACTTAAATGATATTTTTAAATAATAGAATGTTTTCATGTCAGGATATTAAAAAAATAAACCTTCAGATAAGGCGACTTCTGCAAATTCAATACTTACTTGATGCCATAAATGTAACAACGAAACTATTTCTTATTATAATATTTAACATTGAAAAAATATGCTGTTATTCGTTTCATATCAAATCGAGAATTTCTTGGCAAAATAAATCTTTGGATCGATAACAATATACAGTAATGGCTTCTGCTTCTGCACACTTTTCGTGCTCCCTAAGGTGACTCGCACATCCCCACCATTTTACTGCGCATCCAGCTCCGCGCAAGTGCTATAGAAAGAGAACGAGATACGATAGAGAGAAACAGAACGATAGCCATCAGATTCTATGTGTGTGTGTACACGGATAGGAAACCTAGCTTGTCTTACTTTACCGTGCTTGCGGCCTCACTCTTTCTGCGCATTCGTTCGGTTGGCGCGCCATCTGAAGCACGCGTCGTGGTATTTTATTTGCAAAGGAGCTTCAACTTTCAAATAAATGAAATCTGTTGCGTCCAGTGTATTTACGAAAGCTGTTCAAAGTACTTTGAGGTAAATATGTTCCTTGGAAATGTTTTGACAAATTCACAGGATCTGGCTAAGGTTATTATTATAGTGGCGTGAATCCAACAATTAAAAGTTCTCAATGATACTGCTGAACGCGAGGTTAAGCTTATGGTGGAATATAGAGGAGAAATGAGAAGGAACAATATACACTACAAATTATATCGGAACATAGAAAACAATTTCCTAATGTAATAAAACATAGTTTAATGAAAAATATGTAGATTGATAGGTTAATTTGCTGGCATCGTCGCCGATAATCTTCTAGCACTTATAAAATGAATTGTGTATTATTTTCATTCTTCTTTAATAAGTTATTATATTCGGTGATCAGCTTCACGCCTACTACTTTTACATTCCTTATTATTTCTAACCCACTTTTATATGTTTCATCACTTTGCCATTAGTTCCAAAAATTCAACATAATTGCCTCTTGGATGTCCCTTGGATTCCTGACAAGACAATCCAACCTACTGTGGAGGTTTTGTATAAATAAACTATACGATTTAAATATTCCTACTTAACACTTATAATTTAAATTAATGTTTGATATGAAATTATCAAACTAATAAATAAATTATTCCTGTTCGGTATATAAGTGTTCTCTTTAAGAAGATTTATTATCAATTGAATTATTCATCGTTAGGAAACAGTAATAAATGAATTTATATATAGTACAAGGTGGAAAAATCTTCGTTACCATAATTCATAAACGTGAGCAATATTAAAAATTTTCGATAAAATAAGAAACGTTAACTATCTACACCCAGATATCGATATTGTGCCTCCCGATTATTTAAATATATTAGACCAAGGGATCCGTAGAACACAAGTGTAGTTTCAAATATTAAAAAGCCAGAAATAATAAATTTATTACTGAAAGAATTTCGATTTCATATGCGCAGTAATGGATTTGCATCTTCAAAAGTTTTTGTCGTTGCCTCGAGGTCAGCCGCAACTCTAATCCGTGTTCCCGATATTTTTCGTCGATCACTTTAATTCGAGGTACTATTCCGTTGCAATATTTAATCGGTACATTTATTCATTGGGGTTTTCGATCATTTGGTCATTCGGTCATTTTGTCAATCGGTCATTTGGCTATTCGGTCATTTTGCTAATCGGTTATTTATTTAATTCTTCAATAAAAAACATCGATTATTTGTTTAATCGATCATTGGAATTTAATCATGAGGTTGGGATACCGGAGTGTTCGGGAGTGTTCGCGAGTGTTCGGGAGTGTTCGCGAGTATTCGGGAGTGTTCGCGAGTATTCGGGAGTTGCAATTCCATCGTTGTCTCGGTCTTCGTCGTCGGGATTTCTTCCTGTTTCAGGACTATAAATCAGCTGCCTCCTATCAGCAAGTAGTGAGTCAATATTTAAAGAAATAAATCCTATTACGTAGAAATTGTAGAACCTTTTGACGAGTACGGTGACCAAAGGATTGCCCGGCAATTTGAGTGGTAATTTGCTTTTTAGTTAGGTAGGGTCTTTCTGTACGCTGCGATTTTCTTCGATTGCTTTAAATCTTAATAATTTTATTTCGAAGTTATAACAATATTGTTACGAAAATTATATTGGTACATTTACTGTACCAATGTATTGAATAACTTTCTCCCGATTAATTGTATTAGAGATCACTTGCAGAAAGACGTTCCCTGTTATGTAAAATATATTTGCTATATATTTTAGCAAATTCGCCGAAGAAAAAAGAGGCTGTAAATGCCGAAGAGGCCTCTCCGACGAACTGTTGAGAGGGATCACCTTATTGTCGTTACCACTTTGTCACTGTACTCATTTGTTAAAATAGTAGTTGTAGTTGTTGTATAGTAGTAGTAGTAGTAGTAGTAGTAGTGTTGAATATGGTCAGGCCTCGCCGCCCCAATGATCAGCGCAGATGGGCACATTCGCGACTTGAAAATAGCGTTGCGAAATGATCACGACTTGCTTTAGCTAATTATTTGAACAGAAATTGAAGTTAGCGTTGCTATTAGTCGCGATTTTTCTTTACATTGTCGAGTAGAATACCTTGGAACATAGCGTTGCGAATTAATCGCGTTTCGACTTTGTCAATTTCCTTAGATTTTTCATAGTCAACAGACTAGTTGCTTCTAAAAATTAAAGTAATCTTTTGCATTTCTGTTCGTTGTATTAGCCTTGCGACAAAACGTTCCCGTTGCAGTAGCTTGCCTTTCGACCTTTCAGACGCCCATACCGCAACAATGGGCAGGCCTCGCCGCCCCAACAACAGCTCGGATGGGCACACCGCGATTTTTGCATTAGAATATTGTCTTTGAATTAATTTCAAAGTTAGCGTTGCGGAATGATCGCGTTGCATTAGATTCATTCGTCTTTCAGAGCCCATGCCGCAGCTGCAACCCTCCGCAGTGTGGAATTCGCGATTTCCTTTAGAGTCCCGAGTTCAAGTAACAGTAGAAGACTGTGAAACACCATCTCTGTGTAAAAAAGACAGCGTTACTAGATTTCGGTCTATATCTAAGGCGACCGGCTCGTAGAATT
>CM052156.1:186241-198274 GCA_028455555.1 Augochlorella aurata | reverse complement strand
TATCCACCATAACTTCGAACTATCTAATTAAATATAAAAAAGATTAAGTAATTTTATGATTAATGATTACTGAGATCGACACGGCCAATAATACAATTACATTTATATCGATTATTTAAGTTATTCATTAATCATGATTACTCGATTTCTCAGTAATCGTAATCATTAATCGCGAACAGTGTTTCGCGTCCGCTGCAATTGTTAATCAATAATTAGATTAATTGTTGCCAAACTCTGTTCTCTGGAGTGTTGGTACTCCTCGTTAACGCTATCTGGACTGTTTCTGACTCGTCAAATGAAACTGCAGGTGTCCATTGTTCAAATTCTGTTGTCTCTGAGAAAACAATGACGGTTGAGCAACGGACCTCACGGACAATGATGAACTTAAACAAAATCGATCGAATCAGATTAAGATTAAGATTCGCTCGTCGAATGTTTCACAACTGTTTCTCCTCGCTACGCGCTGTGTCAACAATTTACATTTTGGAAAAACTTAGATTATATTTTGTAAGCATATCCGTCGTCGTACGCGCGAATTCGTCATACTTCGTGTCGTACGAACGATCGGAAATTATTATACAACAATCGTACGACGTGTATTTTCGCATCGATGAAACAAAGCTTTTTTACAGTTCAACGTTAACGCGCTGGAATGATTTATGAATAAATACATTGGAGAACATCGATTTGATAATGTTCAATTATTCGAACAAATCGAATAACCATTCGACGTATATTTTCGCATAAATACAACGAAGCTTTTTACAGTTCAAGGTTAATACATCCGAATGATACCTAAACAAACACATTGGAGAATTCATTTCGACGATGTTCAATCGTTTCAACGAATCATCGCGAAGTCATACTTCGCGTTGTACGAATGATCGCAAGAAATTATTATACAACTATCATTTGACATCTATTTAAATGTAACGCATTTTTTACAGTTTAACGTTAATACATTCGAACGACTTACAAATAAATGCATTGGAAAATTTCGATCGACAATGTTCAATTATCCGAACAAATGATCAATTTTCATACTTCGCGTCGTACCGATAATCGCAAATTAGTATTCAACAATCATTCAATGTTTATTATCGCATCGATGTAACGAAGCTCATTTTGCATAGTGAATGCATTCGAATGATTTATTGAGAATTTCGATCGACAGTATTTTAATTTTTTAACAAATTGTCGCGAATGTGTCGTAGTTTGCGTTACACTTTTTCTTACAGTTCCAATCGATCGATTTAAAAATCTGTTATGACGTTAGTCCAATTATTTGTCATCCGATTAATACTGAATTATAATTCACACTTATTCTGTACGTATTGCTCGAGAAAATACTGAACGACGTGCCATATTCGAATGCAGAATGTAATGTCAAGCGAACATTTTAATGTTCCGATTATTCCGTCAGCAAAGAGTACGCGCAAAAGTGTAGCGAATATGTATTCACAGTGTTCCACTAGGCCTTAGAAAAATTACAATTTTAAAAAAGGACACTCTAATCACAATTCGAACATATCTACCAGTTCCAAAGAATACACAGTCTTTGCATCTAATTTCCAAGTATCTGCCTTAGGCTATTCGTTTAAATAACAAATTCTGACTTTAGTTCGAAACTAGCGAAAAAATATATTACAAATGCTATAAAATAACGTCGTCTACACAAATCGGAGTAACACAACTGTTTCGTCGTAGTAAACGTACAATTTACTTCGAGAAATGTATTCGATTGTTATCTTACGTTTAAACTAAGCGAAGATGCCTATGTAAATATTCCCACACTCTTTTAGAATATCGTTATAAAAATAAAGTGTATTATGCGTAACTAAGAAATTAATAGTCTGTTCCTATGTGTCTGGAGTTTTCGTATTTTCGGGTTAAATTCATTTCGAAGGCAACCGTTGAGTAATGTTCTACATCAGTGTTAATTCGGCAGGGAATACACGTCAACAAATTTCGAAATCATCGTGCTTCGAATTGGCTAAAATTTTGGAAATAGGTTCTCTTTTCACGAAAATAATGATTGGAAGATTGTGCTGGGTCTTTTCTTTCTATTCTCACAGCGTCCCACCCAAGAACCGTGACGTTACTTCTGGGGAGATGAGTTTACGTTAGGTCTAGGTTAGGTTTGAGTTAGATTTTGGTTAATTCTTAGCTATGCCTTGTATAGTCCTCACGCGACAAGAAAGCGCCTCTGTGTCTCCATACCCCCTCTTACTTGCTACAAATGTGCCTTCTTGTCACGTGAAGACTATACATTATATTCCGTTCCGTCGGTAAAGTAGGAAATTTAATTAAAATTCTAAAAAATTTGTTTCCGATTCGCCGAAAATCCTTATTGCAAAACCGTTTGCAAAATTTTAGTCAAAGCAGAGACGTTTTCAGACGTTTAGCCAAATTCACTTTTACGATATCTGCCTCTGCAATTTGAAAAAATATTCGCAAGATTACGTTGTTTGCAGACATAGTACTTCGATATAGGTTAATTGAAATGACCTGTGTAATGAATCGCTCTACGTCATGGCTGCGATAGGATATTACAATATTGTAACTCTGTAAACTCACTGTAAATTTATTATTTAATTTATTATTTAATAAGGATTCAATTGTAAACAAACGTTCGTTACACATTTGTAATCGCGTCCGTAGTAGAATTAATAAGGGAACAAGATTGTATCAGTTCTTATTCTTTGAAACTATCAGTACCATCATGAGATCATTTAATTGTTCTGCAGTATTATGCTTGTTATTATGCTTTTTATTAGTTTGCGGGACCGGGTGAGTGGTAGCGACACGTGTCGAATGAAACCACGTGGCAAGTAATCGGCCCATATTGTGTATTGTATTTTGTACGTGAATCAAAGAGTGCTTCGAATGTCAATTATTGGATGTTGCTTAGTACAGTGAAGACATTCGTCGTTCTTTGGACTGATTTTCTATCCGTGTTGTACTGTTCTTGAATGTTATATTAGATTCATTTGTTGACAACGCTCTGCTAGATAATTAAAATACCGTATTACGTGCGAAGGCTAATTTAGAGAAATAAGTTGATGATATTGATTCGAATAACCAGATAAGAAAGCGGTCACGACATTACTCTTTGGGTGTTTTTCTAGAAATCCATAAATTATATAACAAATTGTCGAAAATAGACGAAATTCTGTAAACTATCTTCTAAAAGAAACTATCGTTCGTTTCGTTCAGAAATGTCAGCGATGTTTATAACATTAGCGACATTTACGAAATCAGTGGCGTAACTACAATTGCGTCAGAGGCGAATTGACGGAAAAATAAGGCTTCTTTTTCGAGGAAATCGATTAACAAAATTGATCAAGTACACTGTATATGTTCTCACTGTCTTCGATAACGATGAATATTTATCGATGAACGAAAATATTTAGATAACAAAATACGACATTCGGTCGAGATCTGGCAATAATAATATAGACAAATTATACTTCTTGTTGTCTAATAAATCTAAACAATAATGAATACATTACCACAGATTTTTAAGTTAATTGTCTAGAAAACAAAGTCTCGTGTGAATAGTTTTCTGTCACGTTCCTGCCTCATTTTTTCCCGTGAATTCGTTTCAATTGTATCACCAATTACGGCCCACCTTGTATATTGATCGTACGCAGTCCAATCCTCAACGAGATCATTATTTCGTTATGGATGCAATTACCGGAGCAACTTTCATTTCTTAGAAACTTACAACATCCCATATTTGTGGTACGACACGATATTTCACTAAATCTCTAGACTGAACTCACTCTGTGCAATCTCATTTGCACATAAATAATATAATAAAACTGTCACGAAGTGAAGTTGAAACAACATTGAGTACCAGTGACACCGTCAACCTCAAAAGTTCCATTTATCCTGTCACGGTCGTGTTCGTTTCCTTCGTCTTTCTCGAGTAATTCATTATTGACGATTCTGTTGGACTACTTAGTAATCGTAATCGCTAATCAAGAACGTGGTACCACGTTTGTTGTGTAATCGAGCGCAAAAGAAATCATCGAAGCGTATCGCGTCGATCGTGATCGATCGATTCCATTAGCGAACAATATTCAACAATATCGGCAGACGATAAAGACATCTCTTAAAATTATGTCAACGAAATGTAGTCGGAGAGCAATGCGTCTGCGCATCAAAGCACCGTGCTGCAAATATCCATATGGAAGCTGGCTCAGATTTTCGTAAGCATCAATGGAAAGCGTTTGTGTTTAAAGACTTCTATCTATTTCATCAACTTTTACCGGGCGTCCCAAATATGTACGAATCGAGTGAAATGGCTGATTTCTGAGATGAATCAGAGACACTTTTTCCTTTGGGAAAATATTGCGGCTCTGTTAACGAGTTGACAACGAGAGACGCGGAATTGGAGAGCGAGCATTGGACTGCCACGCCCCCGCGGCCACTGCCACACCTCCGCGGTCGCTGCCACGCCTCCGCGGCCACTGCCACGCCCCCGCGGCCATTGATTGGTCAATGTTTTCCGCAAACAACTCGTCAACCCGATTCGTTCTATTCGAACATTTTTGGAAGACCCTGCAGAATCGCATTCGAGAGCGGTGTATCATATATTCTTGTTCATGCAGAAGCAAACCCACCGAACCAACCGGTCGAATTCGATTCGCCTTACAAAAGATTTCACTCCACAGACCGATCTTTGATCGCTATGGAAACCGTAAACGGCTCGAATAGAGGTATCTCGAAGCGCAGTTATTTTAATAGCTGCTTCTCACGGTATCACGCGAAGCTTAATCCGAAAGCAATGTCGCCTGAAATCCGGTAGCGAACGAATACCGAATCGATTATCGCTGCAAATTAGTTCAAGATACTCAGTAAAAATTACCTGACGTCTTTCGTATCAAAAGTAAAAACCATGAGCGCCGACGACCGGACGTCATGGAATCTAGCAGGAGTTCGAAAACGTGCGCGCGCATGTTTCGGATATTCGTAATTTACCAATGTCAGTCGCGACCAGTGCGGTCGGGGAAATTAGCTACGCGAGGCGGCGCATGCGCAGCGAGTCCCGCGCAGAAGCGTGGGGGGCGTCTACCGGGCGATCAGGCCGAGGCTCTGCGTCGCGTCGTCATAGTTCAGAATTACAATGCTCGCCGCGCCACTGCGCGGGTCTCTCTGCGCATGCGCCGCCTCGCGTAGTTCTTTCTGCTGACTGCACCGGTCGCGACTCGTTTTAAGTTTCGTTCTTGCTACGGCGATAAGACTATCGACAATGAAGTGAGATGTATAAAACCCGAGGTGTGAATATTTCCAAAGATATCGACGGTATGAAATAATACTTCCGGATAAGTATCGACTAATTTCGAAAATGCTCGGATTGCGGTTGATATGTAAGTTTAATTGGCTCCTAGTCGGTAACAATTAACGTTCCTGCTTGCAGTAGCTAGCGTCCCCGCGGTTTTGCTTCCGATCGCGAGTTCTCTTCACGGATATGACATCAAGGACAACATATTCTCTCGTCAACCGTAATCGGCTACAGCTAAAAAGTCTTTGTTTCCGCGCCTGAGCGGCTTCTTCTTAATCTAAGGAAATACGAGGCAACAATCGAAAACGAGTCGACATGTGTAAACGAGGAGAATCGCGGACAGCTTGGTAATCTTCTAAAATAGTCCGGCCATCTTTCGATGATAGCGATTATCAATATTTTTGGAAGTATTTGCTGATTAGGTTTTATGCAGCTCTCTCGTTCTCTGCGCGAACCAAATCAAACGAATGTGAACGTCGACACTTAATCGTCAATTCCTTGAATGGAGTTTCAAGCGCTCGATCAAACGGATCTATAGAACGGTCTCCGGCTCTCCAAAATGTATCCATAGCCGTCCGTTCGATCTTGCGCGCAAGATACCTGTGCCAAACCGGTGTGAGTGTTGTAAAAATATACGACTGTTGGATGCTACACGCTTTCCATGCTTCGTGATCACGATTACTCTTTCTCTTCGATCTCTTGGCTCTCGGCGCCCAGCAAGGTCGATTTGTCTTCCTCCTGACCACCGGCTTCCGGTTCCTCCACGTTCTGACGCTGGCGCCTGGTTGTTTTCCGTTGCATGTAGAACATCAGCACGATGCTACCGCTGGCGAAGGCTGCCAGTCCTGCCAGGACTACGTAAATTGTTACAGGTACTTGGATCAGCCCCTAGAAATAAACAAGCATGTTTAGTACTTTTACGTTCACCGCTCTTCGTTGTTAAGTTAAAATTGACAACATTAAAGCTGGCTTTAATACGGGACTTCGTCCATTATTCTATGCAATGTACAGGGTGTCCAGAAAGGTTCGGACCAAAGTGCTACACTGAGGAGCAGTACTATAGCACCATCGCCATTTTTGAGCATTTCGGAGTTGACGACAATGTCGTAACATGGCGATATTAAATATCTTATAAAATATTTGTTATATAAAAAAATGTTTCAGGTAGAAGCTGCATGGCTTCCAGAGGGGTATATAGTATTCTAATCAGTTTTATGTTATTTTGCTTTTTTATGAAGTTATGGAGGTCGCCTTCATTTTTTTTTATGGAATAGTTAATATTTCCTCTCGGATAAAGCAGTGAATTCTATATCACTCCGGAAGGAAAGGGTTGACAAAAAATTTACCAGTCATCTGAAAGCTATCATTAAACTACGGTATTTTAGCTCAAAAGTTTTCCAATCGAATAAAAATAAAAATAAATAAAATAGGAATACTGTAGGTGAGAAAAATTATTTTGTATTTCGAATTCAATTGGTTAATGCTGCAAAGGGTTAAGTAAATGTATGAAGTAAATTCCTGTTTATTCCTCCAATTCAGCATGCATTCTCTCAAGCATTATAAAAAAGCAAAATAAATGAGTTACTTTATTTACTATAGTTACTTGATGTAATGATTAGACTGCTTTACGCGAAATAAAAAATTTGCTGCATCAATTGTGAGCAGTAAAAATTAAATAGAAAGTTATTCCTTTCCTCAATTGTTTCAATTGACTGGAAATAATATCTTGGCAGTCTTAATTTCATTTAATCCTCTTGCCATTTTAAATGGCAAGATTATTCGTTACGATATTCGTTTGTCATCTGACACAAGAAATTACGTCAATTATGTAATTACGTCATCACAATTTCTGTTCTTTCACTTTAGTTTTATTAAAACAAAGCTGAATCTTTTATATTATTACAAGAAGATCGAATTTTAACGATATTAACACTTTACCGACTGTGAATCGCTTGTCATGGCAACAAATAATTTGCCCTTTATTGTTGAGGTATTATTATATAATTTGTTAAATATTAGATACCTTTCACAACTAATAAAATAAATAAAATAGCTAAAATAAATATTGTTTAATTCTAATATTATAACAACATAAGAATATTTACGGCCGAATGACCGGTCGGCAAAGTGTTAAGAAACGGAACTTACGCCACTTGTCAATTAAGAGGTTCATATATCTGCGGAAGTTAATAAATATTCTATCGCATACAGCTAAAAGATAAAACGATAAAGTCACTTTTCTGTGAAATAACGAAGTCCAATATCGAAGGTTCGGCGCGAAGTTCGATTTTGCATGAAAATATGCAGAGTGAGAAAACAAATTCTGCATTGTTTTGTATCGTAATTTATGTTACAGCAATGGTAGAACAAACTGCTGCAAAATGGCTCGAACAACATTGCGCAATCAATTTTCGAAGCAAGGTATTTATAGGTGATCAGACGCATTCGTTACGAACGATGTCCGCTTAAATAAGGAGTAAATTAATCCTCCGTGATGACACAAAACTCAATATCGGAAATGTTGTCCCACTTAACTAACTCGGCATGATAATAGCTTTAAGCCCTGTGTTTATTAAATAGAGGAGTTCGTAATAAATGATCCACAGCTGCCCAGTTGTGAAAACACAAAACTCCCTTTAATAACGCGATGCCCTACAATAACTTATTCTAAATTATCGAAGTTCGCTCGATGCGAAAGTGGAACAGGAATTTGTTTTCGATATTTATTCCAGAACTAAATGAACGTTCGTCGCGTATCAACAGTCGCTGTTAATATGATACTTATGCTAAATATTGACAAAAGTGATATATAAATATTGAAATAGGTTAACGGTTCCAGAGTTGGACGTATTGAATAAAACAATTGAATAATTGAATAATTTTACTCGTGAATAAGTTTTTAGTGAATATTATATTACCTTATTCGTAACTAACATATTTGTCTTTGCGAATAAAAATAATTAACTTGTACCATTGTTGAGTGATTGCAATGACACGAAAAATGTCCTTTCGCACTGCCAATTTACCTGTACGTCTAAAGTAACTATTGACATTCCATGGAATAATTTCAAAAGACATTAGACATTTGTACTTCTCTTAATTAATATTTTCTATACTAGTGCTGTAAGTTATAACCTGCTTTCTAATATCTATTGTATATATAATATCTAATATCTATATATAATATCCAATATTTATATATAATATCTAATATCTATATATAATATCTAATATCTATATATAATATCTAATATTTATATGTATATCTATCTGTATATTATTTATATGTAATATCTAATATCTATATAATATATCTATATAATATCTATATCTAACCTGCTATCGTACAATTTTTGCAACGTTACAAATATGAGAATAATTCAGGGCGACGAGATAATAATACAGAATTAGATGGGACACCCTGTATAACATTGTGATGTGGGTAGTAAATAACTTTGAGTTCACTACATCAAAATGATGTGCGAGTGAGAAAGGAATAAATAAATAAAGAAAGAAACAAATAACAAGAGTGTACAAATATATATAAATAACACATATGCATATGTAGTTGCTTGTTATCCGCGAATAACGAATCAAAAATGTTATTCTTATCCATTATTTTGTTCATGAATTATTTCATTCCCTAAACGGTACCATGTACATTTCCAATCATCAGACTGCGGCCGTTTATGAAAATATATACGTTTATAGGAGAGAGATTCATCATCATTATTCGTATTCATCATCATTATTCATATTCATTATCATTATTCATATTCATCATCATTATTCGTATTCATTATCATTATTCATATTCATCATCATTATTCATATTCATCATCATTAGAGGGTTCCAAAAAAATAATTTCTGTTTTGCATATTTCACACATTGCATATGTTTTGTACGTTGCGTATCTTGTGCACATATTTGTCTTATTTCTGCATATTTCGTAGATATTTATATTTAATTATGTATACTTGACTGACTACATTCTAACGCGTTAGGAAACATAATTAGAGCCCACAATCTTTCACGCAAAACGTATGCAAACTGGCAAAAAAGTATGCAAGTAACTATCTTTCATATTGTTTTATTTCGATAATTAACCCATTAATCAAGTTTTTATTTATCTCTAGTCTGTCGAAACCTCTTTAGAGAAAGCTTTAAAGAGAAATAATGCAGCATGCATTAAACAACGCAAGAGATTTTCAAGGATGAAGATGTTGCTGTCGATTTGGCTTCTATCGAAGCCGATTTCCGCGTTTTATCAACTGATATAATTAAATTGGAGTCGAACACATTATCGTTAAGTGATTCAATTAACCTAGTTTCAAATTTGATTAATAAGCTAGATCAAGTCTCCCCTACCACTTCTGGAGAACAAATAAAAGAAAAATGTAAATATGTCCTAAAAAGAACTTCTGGATTTGGAAAACTATCAACCTTATTAACAGGTTAAGAGAAAGCATAATATTAGGAAAAATATACGAATGCTCGTATCAGATCCTGTGACGTTGAAAGAACGTTAAATTAATTTTATCTGATAAAAGGCTTGCGAATTGATAGACCGGAATATAGAGAAAATAATCGTGACACATTATAAAGCAAAGTAGGGTAAACAGTAACAAGTATATTTGTAGCAATAAATAAAATAGTAGTAATACAGTGGTAGTAATAAATTAGTAGTAATAAAGTAGTAGTAATAAAGTAGTAGTAATAAAATAGTAGTAATAAAATAGTAACGATAAAGTAGTAATAAATAGTGAATATATTCTGAACATATTCCGCATCAATTTCGCATATATTTCGCAGATCTCGGCGTATAAATTTTGCACAAGCATCCGCAGTCCAATAATCAGATAATCGAGCTCTCCGGTGCAACCAACTAGAAAGAGAATGGTCCTTTTTTATATCGCGTCCGAAACAAAGGTGTCCCTTTCTTGCCGCCACTCCCTTAACAACCGCAACTTTCCCCATTCTCTCGCCGAAAAATCTCTGCTCCAGATAACGGAACGCTTTCCGCTAAATAATCAAACACAACCGTCCCGCTTCTAAAATCATTTCTAAAGATCCTGCCCGCCGCACTAGAGCAGTATATTATAATGATAATTTTTCCAAAAGATACGCCGAGCACGGCCGGACGCCACAATAGCGACAACTTCGTAATTCATGCAGAGATTCATGCTGATTCCTACGCTTGACAACAATTATTCACTGCCGGCAATGCCGCGTTTCAGCAAAATGAATGGCTTTCTTGTCTCCCGCGCTGTTCCGCCCAACAATTTTCGTATCATCACCGAAGTCGTCCTCGTTTCTCTTCGGGAAACTAAGGCGGAGAAGGATACGCCCGGATAATAATCGGCGGGTGGCCGCGCGAGGGCTGTTCCGCGGCTAAGAAATTAACGGATAAAACAGAACGAGGCGGCCGAAAATTAGTGACGGGGGCGAAACAGTCTCCGGGGGAAGGAAGGAAACGATACGTCTGTTTCGCGGGCCGAGACGCGGAGATAATGGCGACCCAGTGAGAAACGTTGCTCGGGAATAAAGAAACCGACCGCTTCCAGTCTCTACTTTTAGATTCACGAACATGCTCCGGTTATCGATCGGTCTCTAGGTATTTCAGTTTCGCCGACTTTGGAGCACGGCGATCACGCTCTTATGCTAAATAGTAATCGACGTCCGGGAACGACGATGAACTTTAACGCGCGCCACGTTTCCTTCAAAATTTCAAACGAGATCCCACCGGTTGGTTGATTCGTCCATTTTTATCCGCGCCAAATATACGGTTATTATTAACATACGATTAGTATTAAATTACACGAAGGAACGAACTCGTCTGACATCTCATCAAATCTCTCACTCGTCACTTGCACGTCTGAAATCTTGTCCGACGAAGTAGGTCTTATAACAAAGTTTTATTTCTTTGAACTTCATTTTGTCAATTTTATTGCACAATTTGATTGTATTTGGATTCGTAGACTCCTCGCGAACTTTTGTACGAAACTTTTTGGATATATTTGTTTTCTAATGAGAAATTAGAGTGGTTGCCTCTACCGACAGTAATACTTAATTCATTGTAGATCTAAACAAAGGGTCCATAGTATATTCTTGCAGTAGTTAACGAAGAAGAAGTCGCAGTCATTAGGTGATTGATTTTAATAAATGAAAATTTAATAAATGATTTTAATATTTATGATCCTGGTGCATTTAGAGCAGGGCTCGGAATTAACCGGCACGCAACATGAGGACCGCGAGGGTTACGCCTCTTGACTATCGTCGCGAACCTTGTTCCCTGGTGATAGCCTAAATACTGCATACATACATACAGAATGTCCCAAAATGATGTTACCTTCGGAAAATAAGAAATTCCTGAGGTCATTTTAAGTAACTTTTTCTTTAGCGCAAATGCAATTCGCGACTTTGTTTACGAATTATTAACAAAAGAACACTGACCAATGAGATAACGAGTCTGGCACGATATTATAGGGCAAAGGGTTACATTGTTGCAATGCTTTTAATGCTTTCTATTTTTTGTATTCATTCTAGGTATGAATGTTATCTCACTTCCTAACACTTCCTAAACTGTGCAATTAGGTATTGTAAAAGTTACAACAGAGGTACGATCTAGGATACGGATTGCCAAAATCGTAGTTTTTTAACCTTTTCGAAAATTGAAATTCAAGTTATTAATAAGCCTTTTTACACAATTATAAAGATTAAAAATGTTTAAATAACATGTCAT
>CM052156.1:77612-88571 GCA_028455555.1 Augochlorella aurata | reverse complement strand
ATCATTATTGATGAGGGAAATTTGTTTGGGTTACTCGTAAGAGTTATGGTTGAGGAAAACTCTATCCCGGTTGCTATAAGAGTTATCGATGAGGAAAATTGATTCCGGTTGCTTATGACAGTTATCGGGGACAGATATTCTATTTTCATCGCTCGTAATAGTTATCGATGAGAGAAATTGTATTTTAATCACATATTATACACGGTGTTCCATAAATGTGTGTCGATACTTCAAGAGGTTAACCTGCACAGTTAAATAAGTCAATTGTATTTTGTGTTTTTATAACTTTGTTACAGATAGAGCTTGTTTAAGGGGGTTCATTTTGTATTAATAAAGTTTAGCATTACGGAGAAAATTGTTCATTTGTTAGGAATTCTTTTAAACTTACAACACACTATTCTATTTTATTTATAATAATAAATAATAATTTATGATAATAAGATTTTATTTATGGTAATAAGATTTTATTTATAATAAGATTTTATTCGAAAAAGATTTTATTTAAATAAAATTTTATTTATAAGATTTTATACCGAAAAGATTTTATTTATAACAAGATTTTACTCGAAAAAGATTTTATGTATAGTAAGATTTTATTCGAATAAGTTTTTATTTATAATAAAATTTTATTAAAATGAAATTTATTCATACAGGAATTAATTCGGAAAATATTCGATCTAAATAAAAATGCTAGAATAAAAAGTGTTCTTTCACAGTTTATTGATTTATTTCTTCTATATTACCATAACTAAATATAAGCCTTGAATAATTGTGTATTAAAAGTGTACCAAATAATTGTTATTTTTGGTGTCTGTATAAATTGAGTCGTTCTGGAAGTTGTTTCGTTTTCAAAAAAACACTGGATTAATAATAATTAATAATTTCAAAGCCACCAGAAAAATGTCAAAAGGTTTTTCTTTTTTTAACCCTTTCCATGTTTCCATATTTCCATGTTTCAAAGTATATCATATTGAATTAAATTATTAATCAGTAAATATAATTGAATAAATTTAATTGAATTAAATTATTAATCCGACTCTTTATATCCATTAAATAAGTTTATATCTTTTATGTAGAAATTACGAGTATATTGTTTTAAAGAAAAGTCCCTTTTCCTCCAATCGAAACGATCAAAAATCATTCCTCATTTTCTCGAGAAAGAACGAAACGACTTTTAGAACCACCTAATCAATACCTTCTGTTATCGTTTCTATCGTAATTATTAAGCAAGTCTCTCGAGCACGTGGGTGAAGCATATTGACAAGTGGAGATGTGGTTTATTCTTAGAGAAAGTTCGAGAATTTCACTGTGGTAGAATAAGGAAAAGATGTATCAAGGCTGTCCGAATGGGGAATCCCATGTGCCCCTACCATATAGGGTGTCCAGAATTTCCAAGGCTCTAGAGTATTTATATAGCTTTTTTAGAACAGGTTTCATTCATTTTTACACGGTCATTAAAACAACTTTTATTCAGCGTCGCGGACAGAGGATATATCGAACGACGATCATTATTTAATTATTTGAACGTGGAAAAAATCATCAGTGATAACATTAAAGAAAGTAGAGACGCCTTTTCGAAAGTTCAAAGTCGAATCTTAAAGTCGAAATTAATTTAAACTGTCAAGGATTCATAAGAGCATTTATTACTTGAACTTTTAAGTATATTTGGCTCATAAGCGATATTTCATTTCCTACGTTCATTTTCTACTGACAGTATAATTTTCCATATTTTTATTATTTATACAGTAATGTCCACATTAGAATCCTGACTCAATAAGCACTGGATATCTGAAAGACGTCCATTTTACGTCTGTTTTAGGTCTGAAAATAAGCGATATTTCATCTTCTACGTTCATTTTCTACTGAAAGTATAATTTTCCATATTTTTATTATTTATACAGTAATGTCCACATTAGAATCCTGACCCAATAAGCACTGGAAATCTTAAAGACGTCCATTTTACGTCTATTTTAGGTCTGAACGTGTCTTACTCCCTAAAATGGACGCCCCAAAACAATAAATAAAATAAAAATACAATAAATAAAATAAATATCGTTCAATGCTAGTGTTATGAGACTACAAAAATGTTAATAGATTTAATTGTCCTATAACAACAGAAATGTTTACAGTCGGTAAAGCGCTAAGACGTAGCCCTCGTATCAACCTAAAAGGGTGAAATGATTGGAAACAAAGTTGTGCATATCGAACAATTACATTTATTTTCTTGGTCCAACTATGGTTAGGCGCAGTCAACACAGTTGCCGCGATAACTATGCGATTCAACACCGTTGTCACATTTTGTTCGCCAGTTTTCAATCTCTAGTATAATCATAGGTGTGTGTCTCTCATATCGAATGTTAATAGGTGTACACATGAACCGGTGGACCTCAGCTGTCACCTTAGCTTCGAGATAAGAGAAGACGCGTTTATTCGCCGGTTATAAAGGGTTCGTTATACAAAGACGTTTCTCTCTACGCTTCGCTGAATATAGATACATATCTGTCTTACAATACCAATACTAAACACGTATATCACTAAATATTTAGTTTCATTTTTGGTATCTCAATCTCAGATTGTCCTGTTAAATATCGGCCACCGTCGATGAACACATTTTTATACCAACAATTTCATCCGATACAGCAGTTCCTATTGTGTACTCAGATTTCGAACGTTTGTACTTAGAACGTACTAAAAACAACTGCGCCGACACTCGAACGCCGAGGCTCGGGTCCATTTTGACCCGGCGTGGAAATATCGTTACCCGAATCTAGTCCTTGATAATTCATTTCAATGTTCGCATGCTCCGATGTAAGAAACATCTTCGACAGAAGGTTGATGATTAGAAACAATCCTAAGCGTAGCGAATGATATTTTTGCGAGGAAGAACCGTCGTTCGAGTGTTACACTATGCTATCAGAATCACGAAGGAATCACGTGAATCCCATTTTCGTAAACAGAACGTATCGGCAATAAGTTTAGTTTGCAGCGAAACTCTAAGAATAAACGAGTCGATTATTCGTAGGTACAATTAAGATTAACAAAAAAAAAAAGAAAACAGTACATGAATACTGTCTTCACAGTCGACGCATCGCGAGCTGCTGTCAAGCTGTGTGAACGCGGAAGTGGACATTCGAAGGACAATCTTGTCGATTTTTCCCGATATTTCTGTTCGTAGTGGTTAATTACGCTTACGACACTGATTTGGCGCACCGGAAACCACGCGGGTACTCGACTTCGCTCGTGAGTTCTTCGGGTACACTCGAGAGTACTCGACTTCGCTCGCGGGTACTCGACCTTGCTCGCGAATTCTTCGGGTACGCTCGCTAGTAATCGACTTCGCTCGCTAGTATTCGACTTCGCTCGCGGGTATTCGACTTCGCTCGCGAGTATTCGACCTCGCTCGCGAAATCTTCGGGTACGCTCGCTAGTATTCGACTTCGCTCGCTAGTACTCGACTTCGCCCGCAAGTATTCGACTTCGCCCGCGAGTATTCGACTTCGCCCGCGAGTATTCGACTTCGCCCGCGAGTATTCGACTTCGCTCGCGAAATCTTCGGGTACGCTCGCTAGTAGTCGACTTCGCTCGCTAGTATTCGACTTCGCTCGCTAGTATTCGACTTCGCTCGCTAGTATTCGACTTCGTTCGCTAGTAGTCGACTTCGCTCGCTAGTAGTCGACTTCGCTCGCTAGTATTCGACTTCGCTCGCTAGTATTCGACTTCGCTCGCTAGTATTCGACTTCGCTGGCTAGTAGTCGACTTCGCTCGCTAGTATTCGACTTCGCTCGCGGGTACTCGACTTCGCTCGCAAGTACTCGACTTCGCTCGCAAGTACTCGACTTCGCTCGCGAATTCTTCGGGTACGCTCGCGAGTACTCGACTTCGCTCGCGAATTCTTCGGGTACGCTCGCGAGTACTCGACTTCGCTCGCGAATTCGTCGAATACGCGGCTCCTTCATCGATCTCCAAATTCGATATTACTCGATGATATCACACAGACAGACGTGTTTTACATGATCACGACTAACTACGCACTACTTACTTAGCCATTACAATGTTAAGTAAGCCGAGAAATACTAATACATAGAGATAATGTTACACCATTTTCCGTTTTCACATAGTACATACACGTATACCTACTGTTCGAGAAATGGTAAAAAATATTCTACTGTTAGATACGCATGTTCCACGCTTCGCAAGCGGCACTGTTCCACGTTCGATAATAAAGCATCTCGGTTTCCATGGAAAACAACATTCTTAGTCGGTAATGGCGTCGGAGAAAAGTATTCTTTGCTTACGTTTCATGGTGTCTTCGTCCGTCTTAATACCGAGCTTTAGTACATGAGATCATTGATACTTATCATTCTACTCGTCGCGGTCACGGTCTAACTGCTACTGTTCTAGAAACGTAGAAATTTCGTCGTCCGGCAACGGCCGTGCCGAAATATCATGGTGACGAGAGAACTTCCGTATGTTTACAAACGCGAATCGCTATCGTAGATCGATCTTGTCGTGGTCGTGGATATCGGAACTGTTCGATTCGAGTCGATATCCATTGTGGTCAATTTCCATTTCTCAGTGATCACGGGGCTCGGCGTATAAGCGCATTCGTTTCTCTGAGATTGTACACTCGCTGTAGAAAGTATTCGCACACCCTCGAAAACGGAGCAACTGTTTTTGTAATCGGAAGAAACGCTCTAAATTTTTTCGAGCGTTAGTAGACAATGGTTAAAAAAATCGTTTGGAAGAATTGCAATCGGTTGGCATGATTAGTGAATCAAAAAATGATGTCTTTTTAAATTTTTTATGCAAGCCGGATATTTGAAGAATGTATAAACAAATTGCAAATAGTTTTTTAGCCGTATAATCGCTCTAATCGAAAAATTATTTTGGGCCGTTTGCCCTAATGAAAAGTTATTCCGTTTTAGAAGGTGTGCGAATACTTTCTTCACTGACTGTAGCTATGCGCTGTTGCAATATCTTTGTCCGGTTGTTTAAAATTGTTCTTATAAATAGAAAAAGCTTATGGACTGATCTAAACGTTTACAAATAACTGTTCGGTAGTTACAAATCAACCCTGTGTCCCTTACGTTTCTGCACACGGATGCTAATGATTCCGAGAGAAATTGAAGTAATCATTTGCAAATGGTTCGCTCGTGATGCATGATCTTAGATAGGTATGCCTTTTGATTTCTTAACACTTTGAGTACCGGCGGTGTTCTAATTGCCCTTTTAACACGCCAAATGTCGCAGGTATGGATAATACTAATTTCTGACTGGTTTATACAAACACATCTTCGTTGCAATATATTCGAACATACTAAATTTTACTAGAATACCTAAAATATTAAAAAATTATCCATTACGAAAAATTTTAATATTACAGTTTCAGTTTCATGAATTAAATTGTTTAGATTTGGTGTTAAATATATTTTAAAAATTCTGAATTTGGGAGAATAAAATTCCTTGAAAAATTGATCAAAATTGGCGGCAATTTCATCCGGAATGCAACAAATTATTTGGATTTATATAATGTAACAACAACGTCCTGGTTTTTGTTATTTAAAAGAATAAAAAGCTGAATGACTGAAAAGTTTATCAACATAAATTTCCGGTTATTATTCCGATAATGTTATCAAATTATTCCATAGACCTCGTCGATGATTCCATAGATTTTATCGATGGCTCCATAGATCCCATGGATCTTAGTAAATGTCACAGTTGGATCGTTAATTATCAATCTCTTAAATATTTAGTCTCGTCGTAACCGAGATTCGAAACGCGCACGCGAATCGCTCGCAGATGATAGGTACACGTATGCTCATAGTCGCATTTTTCATTTAAAATAATTATTTGTTCAAATTGTTCACTCTCTTGAAACTCTTTCTTAAATTTCCCGTAAACAAATTTAGAACGAAAAGCTTCTCTTGCTTTTTAAGAATCGATAAATAATTAAAAATAAAATGAAAATATATTTAACAAATTTTGTTGTAGGATATAAAACTATACTCTAACGGTTTACAAACAATCAAATTATTTAACCCTCGCATGGTGGATGATTTTGACGGTTTATAAGACTTCACAGCAGTCAAGGTCAGATCATTGTTGTTATTTGACCTAGTATTGTTAATAATCTAAACCGAACGATCAGAATTTAGAAGGAACGTTCTTAAATCTGGGTCAAAATGGACCCACCATTCAAGGGTTAAAAGACGCGAAGTATAAAAGAGGCGTAGACTGCGGATATTGCGCAGTTATGCTAAAAATGATAAGTGAAATTATGAATATATTGTATATGTATACTAATTTCAGCTTACTAAAATTATTTAACGCTAGAACTTATTAAGTTAACATATAAATTATTTAACATATCAGGTTTCTGACCGCTTCCTTCAGTGACTGATATTTTAAAAATGTCACTATGTCACTAAATGTCACTAAAGTGTTACTAGTTTTTTGGCAAACCTCATTATTAAAGTAAATCCAATATTCTCATTGTTATTAAACAATACACGTTAGACGCGTTTAGGGCTCCTAGCGTTAAAAGAGAACAAGAATTGCGTCTGATTTCTATATCTCACAATTGTTACAAACAATCTTCAATTCGCACAAGAATCCGCAGTCTACCGACAACTATGATTTGCAAAAATATGCCAACAAATTATCCGCAAAGTTAACGCAAGCTTTGAAAATAGAGGACAAATCATTTTCACTGCAATGTATTCTACTTTAGTCTATAGTTTCAGAATGAAAAAACTAATGATTTGCTATCGTTTTTACAATAATTAACGATTCGAATTGGCCCCTTCAGCAAAATATCGAGACTAGTAGAATAAATTGCAATAAAAAAATGTTCTAAATAACAACACCGATCATACAATTACTATACCGTGTTCACATAATCGTTTGTCGAAACCGTGGACAGTAAGAATAACATCGACGCAAGTACAATCGTTTATGTTAATCGCAAAACATAATCGTCTTTATCTTATTCGATAAACTATCGAAGATAGATCGCAAACTTGATTCAATGACGTCGATTCGAAATTATGACCTGACGAAATATATTCATTGCATACCTTATTTAACCAAACCAAAGACAAGACTTGCGGGACAATTCGGCGTTGTCAAGCTCTTGACGGAATAACGATTGACCGTGAACGTGTTTCTGCAACGTTTATCTGAACTTACGACATCGCACGGTGGTCGATTCCATTGATCTAGGTGAACAAAAATGCGAACGTTGATTCTTTGCTTCGTAGATCGTCCGAAGATAAGTAGACACTTAGGAGACAATGATCCAATTCAATGTATTGCTGTCTGTACCCCTCTTGCGGGGTGGATCAAGGTCGCATAAGCGATGTCAACATCGAGATCGAACTAGCACTTTCTAGTTACAGCTGGATAGATCACGGGACTTTGAGTATTTTAAGTAGAAGCAACAGCGTCTGCCTAACAAGGAAATGTTTAATTTATTTTTTACAAAGCACGTGAAATTAAAATTGTTCACTTATTGCGATTCAAGTAACGCGTGACAGCAAGAATTCAAACATAATTCGAAGATATAGTTACTCGTTTTGTTCATGAAATTTGCTTCTGAACTCAGATGAAGGCAGATAATTTATTATACTAAGTATATTGTTACCTGCCTTCTATTTCTTTTATTTATTAAACTTTATTTATTACAGTAAACGTCGCCATGTCGTCAATGAAAATAATATATATATACTTATATATACTTAAATCTTCAGTGACAACGTGCAGACCTTTAATCTTTGCATCCTACTGTTGCAACAATTGATATTTAAATCTTATATGAAACAAGTATAGAAATACATTTCTGCTGTATTTATTAGGCTGAAGCCTGCTATGTGAACATAGTCTTCTGACAGAGGTACAAAGCTTCAAATAGAAAATAGTGACAATAATACAAGAGCAATCTATTTTTGAAGAAAGTTTTACGATTTCTTTACGATTCAGAAATTATTTAATATTATATAATTCAAAATTAATATAAAAATTATATAATTCAAAATTAATATAAAAATTACATAATTCAAAATTAATATAAAAATTATATAATTCAAAATTAATATAAAAATTATATAATTCAAAATTAATATAAAAATTACATAATTCAAAATTAATATAAAAATTATATAATTCAAAATTAATATAGAAATTATATAATTCAAAATTAATATAAAAATTACATAATTCAAAATTAATATAAAGATTATATAATTCAAAATTAATATAAAAATTATATAATTCAAAATTAATATAAAAATTATATAATTCAAAAGTGTTAGAAGCAAGTCACCTCGAAGAATGATCAATGAAATCTTGCTCTCAGGACAATTTAAAATAATATAGATTCCAGTCTACACTTTTCCTTGTTAAATCTCGCTTGATAGATCAGAAACACTGTTCACCTAATATAACCATGTTCGATCACCTAGATTGGTTTTACCGCGACCACCGTGCACGTGTCGCAGAACGAAACGCCCGCGAACAAGGAACACAATCATTTTCTTTGCTCCACCAAACCTAAACGGATACGATTAAACCTATCTCTGACTGGTTCCTATACGCGCGATAATAGAGAGCGAGATGCTACGGATCGAATAATCTGTACGCACAGTCATAACAGCAACAATAACAATAACAACAATAATTCGATAATACTTAGGACGATTGGGAAAAGAAGAAAGAACGGTTCTCGGTTCTCTGCGATCGCTCCGAATATTTTTCAACGCAATGCTACTCCTACGAAAAATCATGGTACGAGAATTTAATCGTCGTTAATACGCAGTTTTTACAGTGACTCATAAATATTTGTAAATAAGACCGTCGCGGTAATTTATACAAATTATATATTCTTATTGCTCGTATTAGACGGAGGCGGAATAATAGATGCTACTAGAGAGGGATATAGAAATCGAAGAACGAAATTCAGAGCGGACTAAGGAATCTAGATCATACTTCGTTAGAACGCTTATAACTATATTTCTGTAGTCATAATTGTCGTTTTCTATGTGTGAGAACGAAAGTTCGAGTCACTGCACATTTACTTGTCTAATCCATGCAGGAGAATGCGCTCGTGGTAATAGCGTGCACAATTTCTCTTCGGATCCGCGCGATGCATAATAATTAACGCATAATAATCAACATTTTCTTTAATAATCCTAACGAAATAATTGTCTTCTAGCGTTCCGTTAATTAAAATCTCTAATGTCATTCTTGATTGCGTGCAGAGTAGGTAGTCTGAGAAATATTGGAAGCTAAATTTGTAAATAAAAATTCGGAAAATATGTATTCTGAAAATTATTGCTATTATATCACAAAATTAAAATTAACGGATTAAAATTAACGGATCTGGCCCTCCATTGTTTCCGCAAAAATTGTGCTGACTATTAGAACGAGCAAATCTATATACAAATGTGAAACAATCAAAGAAAGACATTTCGCTACGATCGAGAATTTCGAAACAATAGCAGCTACGAAATAGATACAAAAAGAAAATCGTTTTCTACGACAGCCTTTCTGAAATCACCCTACCAACGTTAAATATTCAAACTATGCTTAATTAACTTTATTTATAAATATACATATAACATATAATACATGTACATATACATATATGAAAATATTGACAAAGGAGACGAAATCTACAATATAAAGAGATTTACGAAATCGTGGAGGCTTCGGAAATGAGAAGCCGAATAACGTCGACGGACACTTTCGATATCACAAATGAATTTCTGTTTCTCAGTTCTGGTCTTGTTCATTCGGCGACACCTCGCTTTGTCTTCTCCTTTCGGTTACGGAATTAACAAAAGGATCGCTTTTATAGAATTCCGGGGGAATATCGCGGAATACCGCGAAACAATGTTTCATAAAATCACAGAGAAATACTTATATTATTAAAGAGAATATGTCACTATAGTAATAGAAATGTGAGAGATGCTAATGTTTTAGCAACTGAATAAATTTATGAAACGGATACACGTGTTGCAGAATTTTTCAGTGGATTATTAAAACGCGAGCAGATATTTTTAATGAAATATCCCGGTAGATCATTAAAACCTGATAAAACATTAAAATATTACACCTTTCAGCTTTATCCGTTTACAACGATTAATAAATCCTTTTTCAAGCTTAACAAGACCACATACGAAGTATAATCGTTCGTCAATACGAGTGAAACTAGAATTTTGGTGCATATAAAAATTGTATAGTATAATAAAACAGAACAACGTTATATTTACAACCATTGAGTATTTATAAATTTTAGACTTGAAATAGAAGAGTTTCGTGAAAATCGACACGGGACACTTCGTTAACAAAGCCGTTGTAATCAACCCTTTGCACTCGTGTGTCCCGAGAGGAAATATTATACCGCTTTCATTGTTAACAATTTTCTATCTTTTCGATACGACCTTTTATCAAATTTTAATTAAACAGTGTAACTATTTCCAACCCTCTGTCGTTGTATATTTTTTATAGCATCGCTTACTAGTTCTCTAATAAATATATTCCGGTAGCGAAAATTGCCCGAGTGCAAAGGGTTAGCGAGTCCATAACGTCGCAACAGAATTCGGACATCCAGCGAAAGGAGAAGACAAGCAGACCGCCGAGTAGATCGTCAGAATGGTCCAGGTATCACAAGTCGCCTCTCCCGTGCAATTACCACACGGTATTCTCTATGTAGATAATTCTAAGATCTCGAGTGTCTCATAATCTCGTTCCCCGTCTCGTCGTCCGTGATGTTTCTTTCACCCTCTATCAACTCGGGTTTGCGATCCGCATTAATCTCTTTTCGACGCAGAAGGCTTCCAATATTCACGTTGAGTCCAACACGCCGCCGGCTAGTTTGGTCGCGTACAAATTTAGTGCCTAAAACAGTTCAAACTTCGTCAATCCTTTTCGAACATGTGCGAAACATAAAATGGCTCCAGA
>CM052155.1:5215348-5225499 GCA_028455555.1 Augochlorella aurata | reverse complement strand
GGTTAGTCGGACGGTGCAAATCCGGCGGAAGGACGCCGAGTAAAATAAGATTCGGTTCAGCACGGGCGACGATAACTTTAAAGCGGCGCAAGCCCATGTTTGGTCGAGTTGAACAGCCACCGTAAGTAGAACAAGCCAGTGATTAGTCAGACCGAAGGAAGGCAAAGGGAAACGAGATTTAAATGCATGAGCCCGAGGCTTGGCAAGGACAAGGCGAGCCCTTCCACTTTGAAACTCGACTCGCGGCGAAACGCGAGGGGGATGACGAGGGTGTCGAGGGAGCGGATATCGGGCATAATTCATGCGAAAAATCAAGGTGGCCCCGATGCCGCTGGAAGATTATACGAGCCGAAGATAACGGTGTTGGTTAACAGCGTGGCGTCGCGACGTCGATGGCTCCGCCGAGAGGAGAGAGCTTCGGGCTCGGCGGGGCTTTGCGGGCCGACGACAAGGACGGGGCCGTGGAATATAAAATTGCATATTCATACGGACGCGGCGCTCGCGCGAGCACTTATCCCGAGGCGGGAGCATGGATACGTACTTGCCGCCTTATCTGAACGAGCCGTCGGTGTGCGTTATCGAATCGTTCTCGCTCGAGCGAGGAATCGAGCCGCGGATAGGCTGATAGAAACGCCGCGGGACCGAGCCAGACTCTCTCCGGCTGACACGCTGTGCTCTGCGTGTGGGTGGGCTCGCGTTATCGCGCGTCACTCGATATTTACGAAACATTGCGGCGGTGCGGGAAAAATTAAAATTTCGCCGTTCTGGGTCAGAGTTCCGACGAGCGGGCTGCGTGGGACGGGATTCGGGACACGTCGTTCGAGGACGATTTTAATCGAATAATATGTTCGGCGAAAAAGTATGCGGGATTTTGTGGGTAAAATATGGCTGATGCACAGTGGTTTCAAGAATTTAGTTAGGTGTAACGAAAAGGTCGGATTTTCCGAATTGGAAATTATTCAATTATCGATGAATTATTAATTAGTGTATTAATTAGTGTATTGATTATTGTATCGATTTGCGGAGGTCTATGAAAATTATTCACTTATCTATTAATTATTAATTAGTGTATTAATTGTTGTATCGATTTGCGGAGGTCTATGAAAATTATTCAATTATCTATTAATTATTAATTAGTGTCTTGATTTTTGTATCATTTTACGGAGGTCTATCAAAATTATTCAATATTATTTATTAATTATTAATTAGTGTATTGATTATTGTATCGATTTGCAGAGGTCTATGGAAATGAAGAAATTAATGGAATTGAGTGAATATTTTAGTTACTATATTTATTATACTATTACTATATTTATTAATATTTTAGTTTAACCCTTTGCACTCAAGTGGTGGCTCCGGGGCGATTAGACGTCTTAATGATGTCCCAAAACAGACGTCTCATAACAGGCGTCTTAAAGACGGCCTAAAAACATCCGGAATTGAACATCGCCTTAACGACTAAAATAAAACGTCTTAAAGACGTCCATTTTAAGGCGGAAGACATTCAAATCTAAAACGGACGTAAAGTGGACGTCTTTAAGACGTTCAGTGTTTATTAAGTATCGAAGCTACAACTAAAATGTATGTCTATGTATAACCCTTCTGCTTTACATGGGGTTTCCAAACCAACATTATTGTTAACCTACCTTTAATTGTTTACAATTCATAACGTCAATCGATTTCGATAAAATTAGAAAATCATCACATAAATTTAAATAAAGTTTAAAATAAAACAAAATATTCCAAAAAATAGATATATAAAATATATATAAAAATAAATATAGAATATATATAAAAATAAATATAAAATATATATAAAAATACATATAAAATATACATAAAAATACATATAAAATATATATAAAAATAGATATAAAATAAATTATCTTAATAAAACAAAAAGGTTTAAAATAAAAACAAAATTTCTACCCAATGCGTACAAATTATAAATAATAGAAAACTGCAAGAGGAAATTCGGAAAGAAGATGCTCGGAACACCGGAAAAGTATACGGAGAATTTTTCCAGCAGCGAATAGTTGCTCGAAGATAATTTTCATCGATTGGCCCGGCGGACCAGCGGCGGCCGCGTTCGCAAGAAACAATGGCGGACGGTTGGTACAGTAGTTAAATCTGGCTGTACACAGGCCAGGTAGTTAAAGGCCGGTCGCACAAATAAACGGTGAATTACTGTTCGCTATACTTCCTGCCGCGGTCCTTGAATAGGATTGTCGGCGTTACAAAGCGTCCCTAAACAGAACCGAGCCGCGCGTTCTTGGCAGGAGTATCAAAGGAAACAAGTTTTTTAGCGCCGGTTACCGCACGAAAGGGAAATAATTACTCAACGGGAAGAACATTGGGAACGCGCGGAATCCCAGGAATTTCTTTTCGGCGATACATCCTCTCTCTAATGAAATAGGGCTTCCCGGTCGATGCGCGCCTTTAATCATTGTTCTTGCAAACGTTTCCCTAAATATCTCGCTTTGCACCGGCACCAGAGCGCACCTCCCGCATAGCCGCACTGCAGTGCCGAGTGCATAACGACGCTGCGACACGTGCACGGGCCCGTTTCAAGAATTCAATCAGATTTTAACACCTTATCTACGGTCGACGCCTTCTGACGTCACAATCGAACACCGAATTTTGTCGCGTCGGACGAAACACTGTTTCCTGTTACGGATGACGCCGTTTTGCGTCAAATTGATTGCTATTTCAGTTTACAGCATTGTCTATCCTTCTCATCTGAGCAATGATGAATTAGGGTTGTAAGATCGTCGATGAGGTGTTAAGAATCAATTTTTCTTTTGATGATTATTTTTTCTTTTGATAATTATTTAATTTATATTGGACAATGGGTGGGTTTTATGGATCACGGAAATGAGAAAGTTAATAACATTCAATAAATATTTTTGGTACTATGATCAATTTTATATTATTTCTTAATATTTTTATGATATAAAGATCGTCTTTTCTTGTTGAGAAATTATATATTTTGGTCGTAACAATAAGGAAGTTAATAACATTCAACAAATATGTTTGGTACTATGAACAATTTTATATTATTTCTTAATATTTTTAAGTTATAAAGATCGTCCTTCTCGATGAGAAATTATATATTTTGGTCGTAATATATAAGTAAATATTATTCACAAAATATATAATATTATATATAACTACAAAATGCAATTATAAAATATTATTAAAAAGTGAAAAATAGTTTGTATAATAACATTTAAACAATTCCTCCTAAATCAAAAGCAGCAATGAAAATTGATCAAAATCACTTGTTTAATTGCAGAAAATATTTAATTATCACCGGTCAAAAGTTTTGTAATTACATTCAGTGAAAATTGCATTGCAATGGCAAAGAAATCTCCTTGCATATCTCCAATCGTTCGCTCCCGTTCGAGAACTGATGGCATTATTCGTCTCCGCGCAATTGCTTGCGCGAACAATTTAATCGAACCAGCGATTCAAACAATAGCAATTGAACAAAGACACGTTTTACGAATACTCCTTAACCCTTTGCACTCGAAGCCATTTTAACTGTAAATCTAAACTTACTTTACTAGCTTATGGTATTCTCATTTGATGTGGCAAAGTGCATTTTACGCATATGAAATTGATTCTTGCGACTCGTATCAACAGTTTTGCTTCTAACAACTCTTCAAATCTAAATTTTTGTTACTATAAACGTTATTTTGCAACGTGATATAACAATTTTAATAGTGTCCCAGAGTCGCCAGTCAAGTGCAAAGGGTTAATTTTTACCAAAGTACACCGCGAGGCAAGCGAGCAACGAATCGGAACCGAGTCGAAGTCTGCAGAAAACCATCACACCCGTCCCACGTCGCTATAAAAACCCTCTCCCCCGTTCCCGTACCATCCAAAAAATTCTAATAGCGCCATCAAAGCTCGCCGAGCTCTATAACAGTTGCAGCAACGGCGAAAGTTCGCGAGAATCGCGGGAACGTGACGCGGAGACGCGGCCGCTCGCCTCCAATTTGTAAAAAACGCAATATCCGCGGACGTAATAAAGCGAGTCGGAGTGAAACCGGTGGAGCCGAAAAAAATGGCGAAACCCAAAAAGAGGAGAAACGTGAATCGGAGTCGGGAAAGGAAGAAGTCCGCGGACGGCTGGATAATTCAAAGAGCAGCACGGCGCTCGCAAGAGGCGTTGATAAATATCGCGTCTATAATACCGTCGTCGGGGTGCCCCGGTCTGTTGGCACGTCCCTGGGATCGGTCGGAAACAAAACGGGCAGCGGTTATCGCGAGACCGGGGCTCGCGTCTGAAGAGCGGCACTCGGTTTTTCGGAGAACCGAATCGGAAGGAGGACGCTGATAGAAGAGGGTAAGAAGGTCTCGAAAGGTGGCTGCTCCTGGCAGTGCTCGTGCGGAATAAAGGGCCCTCGAAGGGCACTCGACCCCGATGTAACGACTTTGCACACGCTCGTAACTCGATATTGTGAAATCCCCTTATCGCGCGGTAGCAGCTGCGAGCACAGAAGAGCCATCGGGTACCGGGAAAAGGCCGATTACTGTTGCGCCCCGCTAGTCCTCTAATTTCCATGTTTACATCCCGTGGGAACATGCCGGGGAATCGCTCGAAAAACTACTCCCGTTGCTCGAAAGATGGCACAGAGAATAGCGGCCACCGATTCCTACCAATCCATGATGACGCCATTTGGCGTCAGATTGAACACTGTCATCGCTAAACCCGTCGATGAGTTGTTAACAGCCTCGCAAGATTAAAGTAAACTCGTTTCCTTTATTGGTTGAAATTGTGCCTTCCAAGCCCCAATTTCTGGGAAACGCGGGACTCGAGACTGGCCGACACCTGTATAATCCTTTAAATATGAGATCATGTCATATTGACGATTGCCAAGTTCGTCAAAATGTTCCAATCAGTCCTACACTTTCTCCTTGTGCCATCTTTTGAGCAACGGACAAGTCAGACAGCGTAACCGCATTTTCGAAACCCGGACAGGTGTCTGAAGACCACAGAGCTCGCCTACTTTGCGGCGTCCTCGGGCCAGAGTCGGTGTCCGCTCGGTTATTCGCGGATTGCCGGCCCCCGCAAAGGTGAAAATTCAGTCGCGTTTGTTAATTGCACGGTCGAGCAGCCGCCGGAGCCACCGAGGAATATTTAAAGCTCGGATTCTCCGGGGCAGCGACCCCATGGAGTCCTTCGCGTTAAATATTCCGCTGATTAAATTCTGAGCCGCTGCCGCGGGCTCTATTTTTAACGCGTTCTCAATCATGTTCCCAGCGATTAATATTTGCGAGCCATCGAACGGAACATCGACTGCAGGACGGAGTGGCCGCGATTTTTCTGCGGCGGAATAACTCGCCGTGGATCCCGGCTTCTACTCGCTCCGTTCTGCGACGCCGGTTTTTCAAAAGAAGACAGTTCTTCGGATTGAATTTCTCGGCGTCGCGCTTTCGTCGGGAACGCGTCCGACCGGCCGAATAAATTATTTATCAGCGCGTTGGCCGGCATGCGGAACGAGCGCCCCGTGCATAACTCGTCGCCGGATGAAAATCGCCACACGCTCCTGCTGACTGCGCAGAGTGTTTCACCGGGGGAACATGGAAAAAGTTTAATAAAGCTTGTTTGTACATGCGTCGTATCATAAAAGATTCATTCGCGCATTCATTGTTTGTTTGCCAAGAGATTATCAGCGGACACTTCTCGGCTGGCCGTGCACACCTCGCCGCAAGTAGAAAAGGTCGGCCATGCTCGTTGCCAGAAATGTATCTAGGTTTTTATTAAGTTACATCGTTTTTTCTATTTCTAATTTTGTTGAGGAAGGTGCTTGCGAAGATGTTCCGTTATGTATTTTTGGGATGCTTGCAGGGTGTTTCTTTTTTTAACTGAATAGAAGTTGAATTTTCGAAGGGAATTGTTGTTCAGGGTTGATTGTAATTCATTATATTATGTCAAGGTTATTGTCAAGGGATGGAATAAAAGCATATTTTCTGAACCGATACCACGTACAATGTTCTGTAATCGAGATAAATAAATCTTGGGGAAATATATTTCTAATGAAAATTGTCTGATCAAGGCTGACCGTTTCTACTTCACTATGTTATATCGAGAGGAGATGTGAAAGTATATTTTTCAAAGTATCGTCATATGAAATGTTTTACAACCGAAATAAGCAAATTTTAAAAGAGATAGATTATAAATAAAAATTGTCTGACCAAGACTGGGCATTTATACTTCACTAGATTATATTTAAAAAAAGAATAGAAACATAGTTTACAAAATATTGTGACGTAAAATGACCTTGAATCGAAATAGACAAATTGTAGGGAAAATAGATTGCGAATAAAAATTGTCTGACTAAGGCTAACCGCTTCTACTTAACTACGCTATGTTAAGAGAGAAGATAAAAGCATAATTTTCGAAGTGTTGCCACGTGCAATGATCCATAATCGAAATAAACGAACCGAGATAATCACATTTCAGAAGAAATATAAATTCCTAATAAAAATGGTCTGACCAATATTAGCCATTTCTACTTCGCTACATATCAGGAGGAGGAATAAAAGAATATTTTCGAAAGTGTCGCCACGTGAAATCTTCCACAAGTGAGATAATCAAATTTCACAGGAAATGTATTACTAATATTAACTGTCTGATCGAGACTGGTAATTTCTACTTTATGTTACATCAAATTGTTATTATTTTATTATATTATTTTAAAAAAGGGAATAAAAGCATTTTTTCAAAGCATCGCCACGTACAATGTTCTACAACTGACGTAGATATATTTCAGAGGAAATAGATTGCAAATAAAAATTGTCTGACGGAGGCTGATCGTTTCTACTTCACTACACTGTATGAAGATAGCAAGAGACAGCAGATTTTTGAAAGTGTCTCAGCACGTATAATGTTCTATAATCGAGATAATCAAATTTTAGAGATAATACATTAGTAATAAAAATTGTCTGACCAAGACTATCTGTTTCTACTTTGTTACATTATATCAGGGGAAGGAATAAGTAATATTTTCCAAAGCGTCGCCATATATAGTGTTCTATAATCGAGATAATCAAATGTCAGAGGAAACATGTTGCTAATAAAAATTGTCTGACCAACATTGACCACTTCTACTTCACTATATTATATCAAGAAAAAGAACAAAAGCATATTTTCCAAGATGTCACCTCGCACAATATTCTATAACCGCGACAATCAAATTTCAGATGGATCATATTTCTAATAAAAATTGTCTGACCATTGCCAACCATTTCTACTTCACCACACTACACCAAAAAAAGCAAGCAACCACATGTTTCCGAAATTGTATGGCGCGGTAAAACGGTCCGCAACGAAAATACTAAACTTTCGAAACACATCTGAGCTGTCTGACCCAGGTTGACCTATTCCCCTCAGCCAGCGAATCGAGAACGCCCGCGCCTGGCAACAACGATTACACCTCCGTCCCGTAACAAATAGCCGAAAATAAAAGAACGACGTTCGTCAGGCTCATAGCCGGGTCGCCGTTATTTCTCGGGCACCGTGTAGGTATATTTCGGTGGCCGCGTTTCCGCGGTTTTTCCCCGGAGGAGGATCTATTCGTCACGTTCGAGAAAAACAAGGCCGCTCGTTCGGCGAGGGATCGAGGGGCCGGCTCGAAGAAGATTTCGAGAGGATCTTAACGAGCTTCGAATGGAAGTCTCTCGTCCTCGGGACTTCGAGTAGTTCCTCGAATATTCCACGGTGTGCCGGTTGATGGTAATGAGCAGTTGGAATTTCCGGGGGATCAACCGAGGACGCTTGTTCTTGATTTCAGGTACGGAAGCGTAAACTTTCTCGGAATAATGATGCCTCCCCACCCGGCAGCTTTACCTGCGGCCGGGACTCTCGACAGGTCGGCTCCCATCCGGCAAAATATTACTGAATAAATGTTTTTATCGCCAGCCGGAGAAACAGAGGGTTCAACAGGGACGAAGTGCTCGCGAGATTTGAAAGCCACGGCGAGAACTCGTCAACGCCCTTTTCATCCCCCGAGCAGGTATCGCGCGTCTGCTCCCGGGCTCCGCTCGTTTGATGACGCCGCATTTCACTTGAAATCCTTGGTCCCTCTTTCTCTGTACGTGCCGCCGTTTTTCCGCGTTTGTTGCGCCCACGCCTCCGCTATTTTCCTCCGGCCGCTCGAGGGATGCGCCCGAAGAAACCCGGAGCCCGGCGCATTCGCGCTCACCTGGCCAGAGCCGGACTTCTTTCGGAGATCAAAAACCAGCTCGCTCGCGCCGTCTGATCATGAAATGGTACTTCCACTTCTTACGAATTACTGTTTCACGCCCGGGTTCTTGCCAACGGTGCTTCCGCCGCTCCTCGATTACCGTAATGGATTTCTATTGTTGATGCCCGCCTCAAGAACTCCCTAAACGGCCCCCAATATTTTTGGCTACGCGAACATGCTGATTCGATTGCCGCAGCGCTGGTCTTTTATTGTTATTCGCGGTGGGATAGGAAACTGAATTTTCAATATTTTCAGATTGACGTGGCTTTCTAATTAAATAAAAATCCTCGGCTCGGTCGGGCAGCAAATATCCGGTATTTTATAGATATCCCACTAATTGGAGATATCTATGGAACAAACGCGATGCTGCCACGTGTACGATGATCCCTCAAAGCTAGCGCAGTCTCTATTGGATCCGTATGCCAAATTCAAAAGCTCGGTGATCTATAAAAAAGTCGTGATTACTTTCTGAGAGATATTCACGATCGGCTGGGATTAATCCCTTGATTATGGCGGACTTTCAGACATAAAGTTGACGCGATTGGATTGAAATAAATGCAAACTTCGACTAAAAATAAAATCTTGGCAACTCTTGGTATTTATTATATATTTTTTATTATATATTTATTATATATATTCTATCCATTATTGAGGTATATTATATAATTTCTTAAATATTAGATACTTAGTAAACTAAATAAAATAAATATTGTTTATAGTATTATGGCAATATAAAAATGTTTACGGTCGGTAAAGCGTTAACAATGTTTTAACACTAAACGTATCAAGCGGAGGTCAATGACCCCTCCCAAAATTGTCTTTAAAATAAAGGAGAAACCTTAAATAGTACAAGAATAAAAATATATGTTTATGAGAATAATAAAAATTATTCGATTAGAAATCAGGAGTTATGTAATTATGTTACAATTATTTCCTATAATAAATTAAGAATTTCTCTCTGAAAATCGCCCCTTATGGCAAGAACAGGTAAACTACCGGTACGTTTAACGTTAAGCCTTAGCGTTTCAGTATTTCCGCGCACGTTGGCAGCAAATTTGATACCGTTGCAGGGTCTGCGGGAGCCCTACAGGGCTATCCTAGGATCAAATATCTTCTCCGGATAGCAACGTCATTACAGAATTGTTAATACTTTTAGCATCGGCTCTAAGCTTCCGATGCAATCCGAAAAAAGGTGGCCGGCAATTTCACGCTGGCCGGGCTTTCTAATTAAAGGCCTCTCGAAAATAGACCGGCAAGAAAAAGGTCCGCGCTTGCAACATTCTCGCGCGTTCTACCCCGGCCGCAGATTCCCAATTAAAAATCCTTCGAAAAAAGCGGCGCACGACGGAGCCGACAATCCCCGTCGCGCCGTTCGATCAAACTTGGGCATCGCGGCGCGCACAGCACGGCACAAAGCGACGGCTCTCTCTCTCTCTCTCTCTCTCTCTCTCTCTCTCTCTCGCGTGTGACGACAGCGAGAGACCGCAGATAGCCGTGGCAAATAAATCGATACTAACTCGATCGGTCTCCATTACCGGTATCGAAGGATCCGCGAGAGCGCGGCGGCGGAGCCCTCGGAGGACGGCCGCGAGTTCGGTCGCAGTTTCTTAATTCGTTAGGAAGTTTCGCCGGCGTATTAACGGCGCCGGATTCGATTAAAGGCCGCCGCTGGATGCCCCGGCCCGCTATGAGCGTGATTTAATTTAATCAGCCCGCGTAGACGCGCGGAGGGCGACGTCTAAGGGATGCTCCCACGAGTCGAGACGTCTGGAGAACCCTTGGGCCACCCAGGCGCCGCTGCGACCGGGTTAATAATTGACGGGAGGCCACTTCCGATCTCATTATGCCTCCGTAATTGGCACCAGCAAACTCGTTATGATATCTCTCGTTAACCGG
>CM052155.1:5121690-5133586 GCA_028455555.1 Augochlorella aurata | reverse complement strand
AGATCAGGCGGCAATCATTGCAGAAACAAAGATCGCCGTACCCCCCGTTCCCTCGCCCAAGATCCCCGTCGTTCCCGCGAGCCTCGGCCCGGAAGTGCTCGCGCCTCGTCGGAACCATCAGACGGATATCTCGAAGAAGTCGCGAGGTCCGGGCAGAGCCCGTAAACCGGGTGCTAACGAACCCGGGCTGCGCGAAACAAGGATTCAATTTACGCGGAGCGCGCCGGGACAAATCCCCCGGCGACGGAGTCAGCGATTCCGGGAGCCCCTAATAAAAGACGTCGAATCGCGCGTAACTCAACGGGCGCGCACCGAAAATTAGCATCGAGCCGGAGGAAAGAGGAAAAGAGGCGGAAAGAGGACGGCGTAAAGGAGAGAAGTCCAACCGCCGGGGGTGGGTGCACGGAGCAAGGGGTGGCGGCACAATAGCGCGGGTAGGTTCCGCGAGCGCTAAACAGCTACTTTGCAATCTCCTGCGGAGCTTTCGCCCGTTTCGAGTCCAATTTTAATCATCTAAGAGTCGCCTAGCAGCGAGCGCGAAAGAGAAAGAAGCGTCTGGAGGAGCGGGACGGGGGTGGGCGAGACGTCACTTACGAGGAATTGCAATTTTCTCCGAAGACTCCCTGGCGCACACGCCGGCCGAATTCGAAGGCGTTGCGCGCATCTCCGTCGAGCCATTTGTCCAGAGCAATTTCCATCTGCGAACGGTTCTCATCGGCTCCACCCACGCCATATCCCGCAGCCGCGAACAATCTACACCCCTTTTGGCTCCCGGAACTTTTCTTCGCCGTCGGCGCGCCGCGTCGTCGCTCGCCGGGAAAATCGAGAAGTGGCTGTCGTCGCTGTCGTCCCTGACAGCGCCGCTTTCTCTTTTTCTCGTCCCGCTCTTCCGAGAACGCCGAGGAAACCAGCGGCGAACAGACTCGGTAACCGGAGGAGAGAGAACCTTCTGGATGAGAGGTGGGGATGATCGGAGCTTGTCCCCGGTATCGCTTTACCTGGACATCTCGTTAGCGACGACGCCTCTTAATTACGACGTCGCGCCAGAAGGGAACCCGACCGGCTTCCCTCGACATCGATGCTGCGAATTATGCGCTACACTGTTCGCGAGGCGACAATTGTTTCCCAATGTTCTAGCGCCGCTCTTCTGCCGGTGACTCGAGAGTCACGAACCCTTCGGGTTTAACCCTTTGGTTGTGGAAGATGTGTTTGTACGCTGTCGCAGGTTCGTTGATTAGGTGTGTAGGAGAGGCGTGTGTTGTTTAACGCTTTGTATTGTTAACCACTCGCAGCTATTTGAACTGTAATGTTTTATGATAGCGTAATTATTTTATAATATTGTGTAATGCTTTCGTATTTCAATTTTGTATTTGCAATTTATGAAATTGGGGCTGTGTAATGATAACAATATGATAATGCGATAATGCGATAATATGATGATATGTAAATATGACGGTATGACAGTATGACAATGTGACAGTATGATAATATGACACTACAACCTTGACATAACAATGACAATACGACAATATGACAATATAACCTTGACATAACCTTGATAATATGACAATATGACAATGTAACATTGACCTAGCCTTGACAATATGACAATATGACACTATAACCCTGACAATATGACAATATGACAATATAACCTTGACATAACCTTGATAATATGACAATATGACAATATAACCTTGACATAACCTTGATAATATGACAATATGACAATATAACCTTGACATAACCTTGATAATATGACAATATGACAATATAATCTTGATAATATGACAATATGACAACATAATCTTGATAATATGACAATATGACAATATAATCTTGATAATATGACAATATGACAATATAACATTGACAATATGATAATATAATCTTGATAATATGACAATATGACAATATAACATTGACAATATGATAATATAACATTGACAATATGACAATATAACATTGACAATATGACAATATGACATTATGACAATATGACAGTATGACAATATGACAGCATGACAATATGACACTATAACCTTAATATAACCTTGACAATATGACAATATGGTAATGTGATAAAATGATAATATGATAATATGATAATATGATAATATGATAATATTCATTTTTTATCATACCCTTCCACCTCACACCATCGACTTTTCCGCATACCAGTCCAAAAGTCCAAAACACTCAAAACAGTAGCCTGGGGTAGGGAGTAGTGCTATAGTTACACCCCTAAGTTTCATCAGAAAGCGATCCCTGTCGTCAGGACACGTCGCGACAACCGTTTGTTTAACCCAACAAACTCGGAATCGGGCTACTCGTCCAGCAACTTGTCCAGAGTTCCAAGACTTTTCCCACGCGAACAGTATGCAAAGACGTCGGTAGCAATCGTCGTCAGTTCGAGCATCAGAACTTCCATTTAAAAATAGAGAGCCTCTATCAGACTGTAAACTGTTCGGAATGATCGAGGGAAGACCCTCTGGAGCTAATCAAGACCCGGTTGGCCGCGGACCCGGTCGTTTGCATTTCTCTCGATCCTCGTCGAGCCGAAATCGTCCATATATAATTACCACGGAGACAAAGACGCGCAGTTTAGGGGGTAGAGGTGGGCGACGAGGCAGAGAGCGCACGATACCTTTGAGGGCTGTACGTCTCTTTCGTTATGAATGAATCCGGCAATGAGTTGGCACGGTACCAAAGGATTTCCAGGTGGCCGCGAAATTAAGCTCGACCCCGGTCTGGAACCCTCGGCTGCAATCTATGCTTCACTGAATTTACTGTCCTCTGCTTCCATGACCCGTAGACGACTCCCAACCCGGCCCCTCGGCCCCGCGGAGGGGGGTTCGAGAGGCTCGAACCCCCTGGCTCTCGCAACCGCCGCGCGACAACCCCTCCTATCCGGTGTTCTAGGCCGCGCAGCCACACGGGACCTCCTGGAACCGTCGTTTCTAACCTTCGTCTCGAAGTAAGTCCTGCCAGCTGCTACCGGGGTGATTACTTCTTCATATTTTACGCTCCGGCGACCGCCGCCTCTCATCATCTTGTTCGCCGTGCTCGCCGGAGTTTGCTCGAATGCTCCGCCATCCGCCCACCTCTCCGTCTTCCATCCCCGAGCGCGACGGTTTCGACCCTCTTTCCAACCCCAAACCCCGAGGTTTCTGCCGCGACGAACGGGTCAAGTCGCTTCTTCCCGCCGGAAACTCGTCTTCCGGTTGTTAATCGGACGATGAAAGAAAGGGTGAGCTGCTACGGCCAACCCCTTCTCTCTCGCTCGCTCTCTCTCTCTCTCTCTCTCGGTAGCTCGCTCTTTGTGTCTCGCTTTTAGCTAGCCCCAACCTCCAAGACCGGATGAAAGTTTAATCGGGATCGATCCTGGAATGCGGACGACGCGGTGCGACACTGCCTCTTCGGAATAGTTTCCCTTGATGGCGCGAAGGTGTTCCGGGATTGGGGTCGATGCTTTTCGCGATCATTTTTTTTCTTGCTCTCTCTCTCTCTCTTTCTCTCTCTCGATGGAGTCCGTGTTACGCCGAAGTTTTGATTGGACGACTGCTGGTCCGATGGGGTGACGAAGCGACCAAGCTGGCTCCCGATGGCTTGTAATGTCTAATCGCGCGGTCTGCTCGTTCCATTCTCGCTCCCTTTTCTATGGCTAGGGGAATTCTTTGATAGAAAATTGTTACTGTTTCTGCAATTTTCCAAGGAAATGTCTTGGTGAAGCATTTTGAATTATTCAATGTGGACTTGTTCTACTTGATTTATTTAGTACGCATGCAACAGCGATTAGGTTATGTTGTGTCAAGATCTTCGGTGGACAGAGTAGGGTACAATTTTATGCAAGTGGTATGGATCTGTCAATGGTCAGACATTGATCCAATAGCCGACATTGTACTGTTTTTAGGACATAAATATATATTGAAATTTGTAATATCAGATATTTTCATATTTGCAGTAGCTCGTGCGGCGAGTATCGCGAAAATGGGACGGTCAATATTTTCAAAATTTGGAAATAATGATAATAGTAAATTCAGTTTAAATAAGCTTAAAATAAAGGACCAAGGTAAATATCTCCATAATTTTATCGAATTTCGAGCCGCGTCGAGTAATGGATTACTGTTTTTTGCTAAAAGTGTCTTATTACAGGGTTGGGGAAAAATATTAAATATTAAATATTACGATCAAGATACAGTTAAACACACTCTTAGATGCACTTACACAGTTACATTACACATACATTGCTATCATATATGTATATTCCCTATTTCTGTTTTCAACGTAAACCCTTAACCCTTTGTACTCATATGTCTACACTCAGCCACCAAAGTTATTTATTTGTTTCTTTTATTATTTTTATTTTTACATAACATTAAAAGATATTATTGTGCCACATAACAAAGTATATGTACTTTGTTTCTCCACTTTATTCCTGCATATTATGTATTACATAACCTTGACATAACGCCTTCATGAACTTTGACAACTTTGACTCGTGATTTTTAATAATAAGCTATTAAGTATGCATGTTATTCCGCTTTTTTCGAGTTGATATAAGATTCTATTCTATTGACATAACCTTGATATAATCTTGACATAACTTTGACATAATCTCGACATAATCGTGACATAACCTTGGCATTAATATTTAAATCCTAAACTATAATTAGGATTTAAGCTAGAAATATCATCTTTTTGTCCCCCATATAGTTATTACAATCGGAAAACATTTAATTATTATAATTGCGAAGAGAATGGTACCCCTTCCAAAATTGATTTAAAAATGAAAACGAAACCAGACATACGTAAAAAGTGTAATTAATTAATTATCTTGTTTATAAGAATAAAAATATATATCCGATTATTTCACTAGAAATCAAGAGTAACGTCGCGAATTATTTCCTCCAATAAATTCAGAATTTCCTTCCGAAAATCACCCCTACAAAAACCACCCCTTACAACAAGAATAATTATACTTAAACTGTCGCTACCTTCACCGTTAAATAATCGCCACCTCGAAGTCAAACAATTTCCAAAACCACAAACGCACTCTAAAGATTTCATACCGGGTCAAAGGCGACCCACTGCCAGCATAATCTACCGAAACGATTCGTTTCGGCGTCGACCTTGAAACCTCGCCGTAGTCAATAGTTCGCGAGTGTATATTTTGAGCGTACTTCACGGCCCCGTTGAATAATGGAGTATTATAGTTGAAGTTTCGTGAAAGCTCCATTGTTCTGAGCGGTAATCGAAAGTTCCGCGTGGCTGAGGAACAGTTTAACCTTTCGCGTCCCGTGAAACGGGGCCCGGCCCGCGTTGCGCGCCGGATACCCACCTGGTAATGCACTGCAAATTAGCTATCGCCTATCGCGAATTTACGTGGCCGCGTCAAGGTACACATATCGATTGCCGGGGCCGGCGAACCAATTTTCACGGGGGCTTTCGGCCGAAGGGAGGAGACGCTGGAAAATGATGTTTAACTCTTTGGGGCACGGGAATAAATGGAACCCCGGGCGCAGACATTTTCTTGCAGTTTAATTTCTACAGAATTGGTATATTAAAAAATAATTTATACGTTGAAAAATAGTTATTCAATTGAATTTGTTCAATACTAAAACATAATGCATAAAAATATTTTGGTATATTACTGCACAAGTGGCGGAACAAATAATAATTTATTATAATACTACATAATGTATTATATTATATTATGATACTAATATTATTAATATGATATTATAATATTATTATATTATATTATGATACTAATACTATTAATAGGATATTATAATATTATTATATTAATTATGATATTAATATTATTAACATGATATGATAGTATTATTATATTAATTATGATATTAATATTATTAATATGATTTTATAATATTATTATATTAATTATGATATCAATATCATTAATATCATACTATATAATATTATACATATTATTAACGTATTAATATAATATTATATATACATATATACATACTATTAATATCATAATATAATATTATGTAATTTAATATATCATATAGTATATATTACATATTATATTACATAATATTAATTATGATATTGGTATTATTGATATGATATTATAATATTATCCTATTAATTATGATATTAATATTATTAATATGATTTTATAATATTATTATATTAATTCTGGTATTAATATTATTAATATCATACTATATCATATTAATATAATATGATATATACACATATACATACTATTAGTATTATAATATAATATCATGTAATATAATATATCACATAGTATTATTAAAAATAATAAAATAAATTATAAATTCTCTTAAATTATTTAGGATTTCCTGAAATGTTATTATTCTTTTCTCTCATTTCGAGTAACGTTTTACATTAAATAGCCGAAATAAATGTATGTACCACCTTCTTAACAACTACTATTTTTATTTATTTTAAAATCGTGTGCCTCAAAGAGTTAATAAAATATTGCACAACGTCCGCCGAACGGGCGCGTCGACGCAACGGCCTCCCCCAGGATTAGAACTTTCGTTTCCTCGTTCGATTCGCCTATCCCCGGATCTAGGAACGCCGGGAGTCGCTTAATTCCGGGATCCGGGTATTCGGTTCCGGCGAATTAACCGATTCAAAGCCAGCCGGAGGGGCAATTCGCGCGGCTTTTAACTCGCGCGATCATTGTTTCCACGGGATATACGCTCGCCGAGAAAAGAAGGAGGCGCGCGGAGGAAACGAATTTCTTCGGCTCGAACGGGACTGGATGTAACAGCTGCTGGTAACAGGATAATTACTTCTTAGCATTTCACGGCTGGCCGAGTCCCGGGCACATTCTGCGTCCGTGCTCGAAGACGCCGCGCGGACCCTCTTCAAGAACCCGTGACTCTTCGCCCGTGAAAAACCGCCCTCGAGCCGCTCTGGTTCGCCCCGTTGCTTGGAACACGGCTTTCGAGGGATGATCGCGCTCTTCGGGGAAACGGGACCTTAGCGAACACAAGTTGGCTTTGATTAACGCGTCGAGCGCAGAAAATCGACTACCAACATTTTCACAAAATTGGAGCAATTTAATTGGTTAGAGCGAAATTAGAAAGTTAAAATTGATCGTAGGGGATAACGTTAGAACTCTTTCGCGACCGAGAATTGTAAGCAAATTCAGTTTGTTGGGATATATTAAAATGAAAATGAATTTTCAAAATTGTTTAAAAATTAGCGTCACCCATATTTGATCGCACTTTTCGAGGAAATGGGGACCTTAGCAAACACAAGTTGGCTTTGATTAACGCGTCGAGCGCAGAAAATCGACTACCAAAATTTTCACAAAATCGGAGCAATTTAATTGGTTAAAGGGAAATTAGAAAGTTAAAATTGATCATAGGAACTCTTTCGCGTTCGAAACATGATAGTCAAATTCAGTTTGTTCGAATATATTAAAATTAAAATGAATTTTCAAAATTGTTTTAAAATTAGCGTCACCCATATTTGGGTGACGCGGCGCTCAACGTGTTAACCCGTTAACTGCGAAATTTTTGACGGGAAGAGTTGTGTACGTGCAGGAAAAGTAGTGTAGCAGTATAATTATATTGAAATTATGTTTTGTTGTTGAAATATTATATGCTTCTTAAGAAGTTGTAAATTAGGATTCTGACGTGTTGCATGAATGAAAGCTAATGGGAAAAGATTTTCTTTCTATTGTATGAATTATTATATAAGTAATTATTCTAAATTATATACTTATATATGGCATTTAGTTATAATATAAAAAGCAAAGCAAAGATAGCATGCTTCAAATAGGATAATTTTGTTGTGTTCAACTTGCGGATGATTTTCGAATTTGTTGATTTATTCGAAAGAAACGAAACATAAAATTCACTCCGTCTGCTGTAAACAATATTAATTAATATGTGTAAAATGACATTAAACTGTCAAACGCGAAAGAATTTAAATTTTTTGAAGAGGTATTAATATCTCTCCTACATATATAAGACGTCTTTAAGACGTTAGAAAGACGTTTTAAAGATGTCCCTAGTGTCTTATGAACGGCCTACGAACGATCTAGAAACAGTCTAAAAACGTCCTGTGATACAAATCAAGACGTGATTTAGACGTCTTTAAAACGCCCTTTAGACGTCTAAAAGAAGTCTTATGGACTGTTGTAAGACATAAGTTTATGGACGTCTTCTGGACAACTTATGGATGTCTTTAAGATGTCTTAAAGACGTCCCAAGTTGTACTACCTTTTGCCGTCTGAGATAAAACGTCTTTAAAACGTCCACTTTAGGGCGTAACACGTTCGGACCTAAAATGGACGTAAAATGGACGTCTTTAAGTCTTCCAGTGCTTATTTAAAAATCTTCGGAACGAGTCTGATACGATATTAACACACTATGTGCAGCAGAGATATTAACACCTTTTTAACAATTTTATTTCTTTTTAATTTCAGGGTATTCAATTTTAATTTCAGTTATACAGGTTGTTCCAAAAGTCATTTGCGATCATGAAATGAGGGGTTCCTGAAGTGATTTCAAGTAAATTTTTTCTTTACAAAAATTTTCTCCGAGTTATTAACAAAAAAACATTGACCAATGAGAGGCGAGTACCGCTGACGAGCGGTCGAAGCCCAATTTCGCTCATTGCCGCGGCTGGCGCAAGATGGCCGAGCTCGCCTCTCATTGGTCAATATTCTTTTGTTAATAACTCTTTAAGAGTCTTTTGGAGAAAATTTTTGCAAAGGAAAAAGTTGCCTGAGATCACCTCAGGAACCCCTCAATTCCTGATTTTGTACAACTTTCGGTGCACCCTCTATATTCCTAATGCAAATTACCTCAGGCATCTCCCATTTCCGAATCGCTAGCCATTTCTATGACACCCTATATATTTGAAAGAATCCCTTAATAAAATCCTAAAAATCCTCGTTATAACTTGCTATCAAAATCTTACCGTCAATATTACAAATATTAAATAATTTTTAAACAACGAAGGCTTCCAAAATCCACTGATTTCTCCCCTTTACACGTCAGAAAATGATCTGTGACACGCAGATAAAGCGTCGAAGGGCAAGAAAAAAGAAAGAAAGAAAGCCTCAATTTCAAATTCCCACAATTCCAAAAAACCGTTTCCATATTCCATTTTCCAATGTAAAACTCACGTAGTCCACAGCCATTAAAACCGTCCGCCGCGCGTTCGCAAAGAACTGCAAACATCCTGAATAACTTCCCTCGATTCCATTCACCGCCGCAGCCGCGTCAAAGAACCGAGTCTTGACCCGGTAGAAAAGCCTGATCCTTCAAGAACTTCGTATGGAATTTTCCGAAATATATCGGCCAGGCTGCGGCAGCGGGGCCATTAAAAACAGCTACAACACGGAACGAGCCTCGCTGGCGGCGAAGTTACGGGACGGCCGATCCATTCCCGGTAAATTCGGAGGGCCTGGTTGACGCTGCGGCGAGCGTGCAGGGCTCGAAGCGGAAGGGATTAACAAGAAGCGAGGGAACAGGGCCAAAGGCCTCGCGCCGGCTAAACCGGCCGCGATAAAAACGTACGAAGCGGTTCATATTCATTTGCCGCTTAATTGGAAATTTACGGCCACCGGGAATATATTACCGCGGCCGTATAGCGGAACTGTCGGCCGTAACTTTCGCGGCTATGAACTTTAAGCGCGCGTATCAACCCTGCCGGCCTCTGTCGCCCCTCCCTCGCCGCGACGCGTCTTGCCGCGGTTCCGATCCGACACTGTCTCCGCCGGATAAATTTGTTAATTGCTCGTGGTTGATCCGGAGATCGTTCGGGCTTTGTGGAATTCACACGTGTTGTGTCGAATTATCAAGTTCGAAGGACCACCTCCTGGTACAGGAGGAAACAATTTTACACCGGGAGGGTTAACAATCAAGACTATATTTAACTATCCACGGTGGAGATACATGGAATTCCAACCAAATATATCCTAATACGTATCTAAGGAGCTCGCGACTGTTACCAATGACTTCACAAATATATCTAAGGAGCTCGCAACTGTATCTAAGGATTTTCCAATGTTTCCAACGAATTCACGAATGTATCTAAGGAGAGGACCGAGATTCATCGACGAGGACACCTCGGTCCTCCCTTCTCTCACAAATTAGGGGTGGGCGTCAGAGGAAAGCTGCCCAATCGCGACGGGCCTAAGGAATGACACGAAGTCCGAAAAGACAACGCCTGGGACCATGGGAAGGGGCACCGCACCACGAACCGAGGGTTCCCAGGCCGTGGGTGGCCCTCGGAAAGTCTCCGAGCTCTGGATTTTCTCGACTTAATTGCCCCATGTCCCAAACGAACCGTTTTCCACGACTCGCGGCGTGTCACCCGTCGATAGCCCAGTATTTATGGCAGGGCATTGTTTATTTGCAGGAAGAGGGTCGACCATGCGCCTTGGGACGATCGGATATGTGATCCTCCGAAGGATCGGGTGACAGGCCCATACCCTAGCTAGTCGAAAGGTCCCAAGCACATGGCCCCCTGCCATGAATACGGGCCGAGCAATCCTCAACAAAATTCGTCCGCGCGAAGCGGAACGGCGAGCGGAAAAAAGCGAGAATAACCTGGCAACGAGCTCTCCGATGTCTATAAACCGTGGCGCTCGTAAACACCGGCGCTCGTCGAGACGGCGAGCCGGGGGGGCCGAGTTTCGGGGCGATGGATTCGTTGTCCCGACGAGTCCTGACGCGAGAATTCGTTACGAGGCGCGTCCCGCGCGTTGTCGCCGGCAACAACACCGTGTCCTTCGCGCGTTTATCCGTGAACGAGAGCCGTTCCGCTCGCGATTCCGGACCAATTACTCGCGAACAATGCTCCCGGCCTAGCGGAACAACTCGGGGGCTCCTGGTTCCGCAGCCGAGCGACTGGTTTTCCGCCGTTGACCCTCGATGTGCACCCTTATTCTCGTAGCGAGAAGGCGCACTTCCCTCTAAAAGCTTCCTGTATTTCACGAGATCGGCGTAAAAAATAAGTGACCCAGTGACGAGGCGAGAAGGGCTGGGAACGATTTCTGCTTCCGTGATAGGGCGTGGTAAGGAGTTGGGGAGGGAGAGAGGGGGCGTAAATGTTGGGCGGATTTAATGGGGTATAAAGGTATAAAAATAACGGCGCCCGGCAGGGGCAAAGGTGAGATACGGTCAGCGACGCCGGTATTTCATACTAATGGCCAGATGTTGTCACCTCTCGTCGACCAGTTTGTCTTGAGGGGTGCGCGCGCGGTCGCGAGCCTCGCGTGAAGGAACTCGCCTAGTTATCGGGATATTTTCCCGTGGCACGGAACCTCGGCCAGATAGCTTAATCGCGTTTCGAGGAAGAATTTTTAACGCCTGCTCGACTCTTATCCGACGGGCCGAGCTGCTTCTTCCACGGTCGCTTAATCCGACGGTCGACGCGCCAATTTTGAGACTGGGGCGACCACGTGGAGTGCTTATGGGACAATGGCGAGAAGTGATAGTTATTGGTAATCGAGGATTTTTATAGAGAATTGAAATTGTTAGGAAATGGAGCTTGTTCGATTTGGATTTAATTATTTTGATAGATATTTATTGGTAATAATTAGACTGCGGATTTTTATGCGAAATAGAAATTGTCGACAAATAGAGACAATAGATTATTTTAACTTTTACTTTATTTTACTTTTAATAGATTATTTTAATCGATTATTTTGATAGATTAACTCTAGATCGACCCCACAATATTTTTAAGTTTCTTTGAAATTGTTAGGAGATGGAGAGCTAGTTCATTTTGTATTTAATTATTTTGATAGACATTTATTGGTAATAATTAGATTTTTATGCGAAATAGAAATTGTCGACAAATAGAGACAATAGATTATTTTAACTTTTACTTTATTTTACTTTTAATAGATTATTTTAAC
>CM052155.1:5089744-5105798 GCA_028455555.1 Augochlorella aurata | reverse complement strand
TAGTAAAATAAGTATTATATAGTATAACATACATAACACAACATAATTAACTGCATCTTATATATAATATAAGAATAATACAGGAATATGGGAACCATGCATAAACGTCAAAATAATCAAAGAAGCACGGACACAGCAACGCCCGAAACGTCGACAAATCGGAACGGGGTACTCTAATAGATGCAAAATACAAGATAATGAAATAACCGGGACGCGGGAGGGCGACAACTTTGAATAATTGGAAAACCAGCAGCATGCATGAAACGCGGCGGGCGGAATCCGAATAATTTGATCTCGAGTGAAATTGGTCCGCACATGGTCAGACGTGTCAGGAATAGCGGCGGACGGATCGACGTCGATTAAAAAGTCGATTATCGGTCGAATGGACAAAACAGATTGGCGAGCGTGTTCGCTCGATTTAGTAGCGAGCGGCTAGCGGAACAGGTCAATGAATTATCGGGCGTCGAAGAAATATCTTCACGGACAGGTGTCGAATCGACGTGATTAATTAGGCCTGATTTGCTCCTTGTGCCGCGGGCATAAGGCGGCCGGGGGTTCAACGATCTCGATCGCAGCCCGATGGATCGCCCCTAAACCGAAGGACCATCGGTTAACCGACGGTGCGGTGACACTCGAATGACCACCCTTATTGGTTCAGGGATCAGTCACGGCTGACCGGTTGGCTGACACTTCATGGGTGCTTGCACACACACACGCTTAAACACACGGCCGCGCCGATGCCCCGCTACCACCGACCCGGGCTTGCTCAAATAGAAAAGCCCAGTGAATTATGCATTTCCTCTGACTCGTCGTTGTTAACTGCTATCGGAGACGCTGGCATTTATCGGCTGCGCTCGCGGCCGCGCGGATCCCATGAATGCGACTAGCGCATTAGCGATGACATTTCGCGGGATTAATCGGAGCCTGCCGCGAGTTCACCGGATCAGAATCGTTCGTTAAAGCCGATCCACTAACGACGCTCCTGCTACCGCGGTCATTATATCCCAGATATTATCCGAAACAAACTCGGTGTCCACAGTGCCCCTTTCATAGTTCCTGAAATCATGAAGTCTCCTTAATCAATTCCTGCGCACTAGTAAACGCTATACAACCCTTGATAAAAAGTTTCCCATATACTTGTACATAATTGACGAAGTATAGTCTCGTTTTACAGTTACAAAATTCTTTCTCAGGCAGGTAAAACGAATCGAGTAAATATAATAAATAAAACGAATCACTGTACAGTGATCAATAAAGTGTAAAAAGAAGCAACCAAACGTCTTCGTCACTTCAACATTATACCACAACGCGTATACATTTCCACTATGTATATAATTAATTACTAAATTCAAAAAAAGTCTCAGGGCACTCTATATTTACTTATGGATGCTCGAGGCTGGCGTATAGGTCCACGATCAATTTTAGTGGCTCTGTCGGAGGATCCCAGGAGGTACACAGCGAGGCTGGACCGAATAACAATGCTCCGATAACTGTGCAGCGAATTGAAAGCTAGATCGAAGAGCTAAAAGACAGTAGAATAAAATGACATGCTGTTCTACGAGTAATCTAAACGAGGCATCTCCAAAAACTGTCACCGGTTGTTTCCTTCGCCGACAGAAATTAATCAAATTTCACCGAGGCGGCGCCAATGAAACCGTTCAGCTGGAAAAATCGGACGGTTTCTCGGATATATTCGTGTTTCCTCTGCATTCCGGGGGCTGCTCGCGCAAAGCAAACAGACGGGAATTACAGGGAACAGCCGAGTTATTACTTACGTTTGCCGATGGCGGGACCGGTCAATCGTTGATTGGAGATCAAAGATTCGAGAGGGAGCACGCGCGCGCGATACGGATAAGTGAAGGTATTCCGCGCGGAAATACGTGGAATTCTGTTGACTCTGCGAAGGGTAATTTAGTTGTGCCGAATGGTCAATTAGCATCTCCTGCTCCCCGATTCGGGCTAAATTAATTGGCGCTATTAAGCGCCGGAAATCTCTATCGGCGCCCCGGTACAGGGTCGCCGGAAAAACAGGACCCTCAAACAAGCCGCGAAATTAATTCCGACTCGATATATCAATATTTGGACGCGATGGGAAGTTTCATCAACGTGTTTGACGTAACCTGTGTCATAAATATCGCGCGCCTGTGCCGTCGCTTTCGCAGCTGCCGATTTTACACTTAGCGATTTCGCATGCTCGCGACTCGTTCGTTGCCGACCAGTAATGCATAACTATAATAATTTGTGATAATAATAATGTGTTACTATTAAGTTTTAAGACTGGGTCAATGAAGCACTATGTTCTTTTATAAAACGTTTATAAGGCGCTCGTGAAACGTTTATAAGGTGTCTAAGAGACGTCTTAAAGACGTCTAAGAGAAGTCTTGATTTGTAACACAGGACGTTTCTAAGACGTTTCTAGGACGTTCGTAGGACATTCGAGACGTCTTAAAAATGTCCATTTTACATTCGTTTTAAGTCTGGATGTCTTACGTATAGAAATGGACGCCTTTAAGACGCCTTATTTCAGACGTTAAAAGGACATCTAATTTGGGACGTCTTTGAGACCTCGCGGCTTGTTTTTATAGTTATTCATAATCGGCAACTATAAAAGCGAGTCGCAAGCTACGAAAAATGTTAATAAAGTTCTTTTTGATTTTGTTAACCATACATGCATACTATTGCTAATTGATTGAGAGTTAATTTTTTGCAACTCTTTATTCTTACATTTTTTATAAGTGGTCTTAGACACGTCCATAATACGTCCTCAAAACGTCCATAATACATCCTCAAAACGTCCATAATATGTCCGTAAAACGTCCATAAGATGTCTTAGAGACGTCTAAAAGACATCCCGATTTGTAACACAGGATATTTCTAGGACGTTTCTAGGATGTTCTTGGGACGTCCGCAGGGCATTCGAGAAGTCTTAAAGACGTCCAAATGTCATACACCATACGTCTTTAACACGTCTTAAAGACGTCTGTGTGCTATCTGGATGCTGAGATATAACAGCAGTCTTAAAAATTAATTGTCACATTCAATTAATTGTCACTATCTATACTACATATGATAACGTATGATAAATGCACCATGTACGAATATCACAAGTATAGCGTATCACTCGGATGTCCTCTCTGAGGGGACGTCAAAGTTTTTTAGGTATTAATTGTCATCTTCATCTTGCTTTAATACTTAGGATACTCAGTTACTTACAATCGACTTAGTTATTTGTTATTCGTTAAGTTAATGTTTTGAAATATGTAGTATATGTATTATATATAGTATTATTGTATATTATATATAGTATGTATAGTATTATTATATAGTATGTATAGTATTATTATATATTATATATAGTATTATTCTATATTATATATAGTATATATATAGTATTATTATATATTGTATATAGTGTATAGAGTACTATTATTTATTGTACATAGTACTATTATATAGTATATATAGTATTATTGTATATTATATATAGTATTATTATATATTATGTATAGTATTGTTGTATATTATATATAGTATTATTATATATTATATATAGTATTATTGTATATTATATACAGTATATATAGTGTTGTTAAATATTATATATAGTATTATCATATATTATACATAGTACGATTGTGTATTATATACAGTATTATCATATATTGTACATAATATATATAGTATTATTATTTATTATGTATAGTACTATTATATATTATATAGTATTATATAGTTATATAGTATTATTGTATATATAATTTGTATAGAATATAATAATTGCAATGTATTATATATATCATATATAGTATACATATGCTACGTATATAATAGTATCGCCCACTCCAATCATTACTATCCTATTACACGGCAAACCAGCGACATAAAAATGACAAGTTCCGAGCGAACACACCACCCACACGTTGGCCAGAACGAAATGGCATTCCTCCATATTGTTGGCCATAACGTCGCGAGTCTCTCCAGCATCCACTAGTATTGTCTTTGCGTGCTGCAGAGTAAATCGCGGGGATCGTCTACGGTAGAGCAGCGGCTTGACGAGCCAGCCGCGAGGAAATAGGGGCAATCAACGGCGAGACAAGTAGAATAGATCCGTTAGCTGTCAGACGGAGCGGCGGATCGGGTCTGTTCGTGATCAGACAGGCTGGTTACCGTTTTAACGGTACCGCGAGCGTCTCGAACGGGTGAAAGGGAATACCGTGATGGGATCAAGGAATATTCAAGCGACCACGGGACCAGGGAACACGCGCTCGCTCTCTCGCGCGCGCACACACGGCCACACAGAGCCGGGCGGAGTTAGACGCGCGTTTGGCCCGGGGAGAATCAATACTTATCCGTTCACCGGGCCGGGCGCCGTGAATGTCTGTCTCCGCAAACTTTGCCAGATGTTGCATTAACGGCGCCGAGGTGTGACTGCAATGTATTATTTCGCAGCCGGGCGAAAGGCAAAATGCGCCGACTACCGCCCAAACTAGACGATCGCTGGCCGAAGCGAGAAAGACATCGAGAGAGAGATAGATGGATCGATAAATATATAGACAGATAGAGCGAGAGAGAGAGAGAGAGAGAGAGAGAGAGAGAAAAGTTGGAAGCATTTGAACGTCGCCGTCTGCAGCTGCGATTAAGGCGACTCTGCGAGGCGAACGACGCGGGCCTCGTCCGTTAACAGCGAATGTGAAATTATAGCGACAGCTCCGGCCGGTGGCACCCCCTGCCACGCGGCCCGCTCGCCATTGTCAGCCATCATTTATACGGGCGACTTGGTGGCGCGGATTTTTGAGGAATCCACGGGAAAAATGTTCGAGCTGCAGGAAAATTATCGCTCCCCGGCGGCCGGGCCGCACCTGGTTACGAGGATATAACGAAATTTAGAGGATCGTTCGGCCAGACCCCGGGGATCCCGTCCAGAAAAATAGCCGAAGAAATGGCCGACGACCTGGCGCTGGAGACCGCTGTATCGGCGCTAATGCGAGCTAATCGATAGCCGCGATCATTACGGGCATATCCGAATCTACTTATCCGTCCGTTCGACTTTGTCCCCGTAGAATATCGCGGCCGAACGCCGACTCGGCCACTCGCTGTCCCTCGGAACGACTTCGCGGAAGTTTCTGCTCGGTGATAGGAGCGAAGTGGTAGGACGCCGCTCACGCACGTATAAAAAGATTTTACGGTCCATCGATCGGGAGGCTCGCGTGACCCAATAGGCTCCTGCGAAGACATCCTCGCGTAACGGATCGTGATTTGTACAACGGTAAACGTCCGGGGTTTACGGCGAGCCGGTCGCCCGTATAAATTCCGCAGTTTTGTCGCGGGGCCAGCCACCCCGGCGCGGCCCAGCCATTGGCCGGCCATAAAGAAAGATGAGCCGCGGGTAAATACGATGTATGATGGATTCATCTAGCCGTGGCACCTCCCCCTTTCTTTTCTTCCGCCTCTGTGTACGCGGTGTCTGTCATAATATATTTATGTTCGACGCAATGTATAATAGCGGTGACAGCTTGTCGATAGAATATCCCCAATAGTTTGATTCATCGCCCCGACATTATTGGCCATTATATATTATTCTGGCACGTAACTAAGATCGATGGCCGCCGGCCGCCGACTTACCCGGCGTCTATCGTAACGGTGAATCGTTTTGTCACCTTTTTATTAACTTCTAAGCGCCCGGACCGCGAGTCCCGATCGATTCGACCGCGGTTCGACCGAGGTTCTAATCTCGCGTTCGCGATGTCGTCGACGCCACGTGTTACAGTGTCGCGATGCAGAGCGAGAGATGCATAAAATAATGCAGAGATAGCGGCGAGTACCGTGTCGTAAGTGTCTTCAGAATTTAGAGAAAACTATGGATGTGGTTAATTGATCACGATTTTTAATAATATTAATTACTGCGATGTGGTACGATTATTTTTCCTTTTTATTTATTAATTAACGCAGCTGTATAATTTCATAGAATCTCGTCTCGAAGTGACCGAAATATGAAATTTATATATTTATATATTTATAATATTTTTGTTTTCTTTATTTAAGTAATTGTTGATTCTAATAAGTGTATTAGGCATTAGCATTGTTTTAATAGTTCTAAACGCTCTGATCCTACATACTAATAGTCACTCGCAAGAGAGGAATGGTTCCTGAGATCATTTGAAGCAACTTTGTTCTTAACGAAAATGTTCTACGAGGCTTTGTTTACAAGTTAATAACGAAAAACGGTGACCAATGAGAGGCGAGATTAGTTGTCGCGGCTGAGCCAATCACTGCAACTGAGCGTCGTCCGCTCGTTGGCTCCGCCATCTTGCGCCAGCCGCCATCTTGCGCCAGCCGCCATGCGCCAGCCAAGTCTCGCCTCTCATTGGTCACCGTTTTTCCTGAATAACTCTTAAACGAAGCCGCGCACTGAATTTCCGCTAAGGAAAAAGTTAATTCAAATCACCTCGGGAACCCACCAATCCCTTATTACGAGTGACTTTCGTGACACCCTCATATGCTGTTTAATATTTTAATCTCTCTTCTTAATTTCGATGACATATCGCACTAAAATGCGATAATATAATATTATATTAGTAACATTATATGTTACTTTATTATATTATATGTTACTTTATTATATTATATGTTAGTATATGTTACTACATACGTTACATATATGCTGTTTATTATTTTAATTTTCCTTCGCAATTTTGAAAACATATTGTACTAAACTTCAAGAACATATCATTATATTACCAACATTATATTAATAACATTATATTAATGTTTCTAAATCTCTGATCCTATATATGCGCTATTAAATATTTGAACCCTCCTCCCTAATTTCGAAGACACATTACACTAAAATTCGGTGCCACAATCATAAGACCCGCATTCCAATGTGAATTCTTAACTGAATCTTTGGTCGCGCGGCGAATTTGAACGCGTCGAGCCGGCAATTAGGCTCAAATAGTACTCGTCGAATCAACGCTTATCGCGATCGTCCCGCTCGGACCGGAGCCCGCGGCGCGGCGTCCATTCGCCGGCGACGGAATTCGTGTGCTCGTTCGCCGAGGCTCGCTTATACATCGCCACGACCGGACTCCTCGCTGTTCCAACGTATACGCGTGTTATCCGCCTCCGCACTTTGCATTCATTTGCTCAACTATCGCACTGGTTCAGAGCGAAGGCGGTCCGCGAGTATATTAATCCGGTCCGGGCGGACCTGGAAAGTATCCGCGTGTCGGCGCGCGATCTCGTTTGCTCGCGTGCAAACAGCCCCCCGCAGCCCCCGCGATATCGCCGAGATTACGGTAAATTAAAATCGTCGCGAGGCCTCGCAACCCCTCGTTTAGATAATGTTTACGCGAGCCGGCCTACGTGCGCCGATATCGCGGCGCCCCTCCCGCCGAGATTCAAGCGGAAAGATTTCGAGCACTAGGCTGGCTGCTTGCCGCATTGATATACCCTTAATGACAGTCTGCTCGCGATCTCCCAGTAATGCGTTTCCTAGCAGAGTGTACTCCGCGTTGCTGTTGCCTCGACGTTTTTCCTTTCGGTAAACACGGTTTTTCCGAGCGCCGTTCTCAGTGTTTTTCCTTGTCCGATTAGTGGCCGACTTGTTCTCCTTGATGCTTAATACCCCTTGATTGTGTTTTGCTTAATGCAATTTTTAAGGAAAGTTGTTTGGAGCTTGTTGGAGCGATTAGATGCTTGTCTGATCAGTGGTCGACTTGTTCTCCTCGATGCTTTACTATCCTTCGATTGTATTTTACTTAATTAAATTTTTAAGGAAAATTATGTAGAGCTAAGTTATTAGAGCGATTAGATTCTTGTCTGATCAGTGGTCGACTTGTTCTCCTCGATGCTTTATTACTCGTCAATTGGATTTTACTTAATGCAATTTTGAAGCAGAGTTATTTGGAGCTTAGAGTTATTAGAGCGATTAGGATTCTAGTCAGATTAGTGGTCGACTCATTCTACTTGATGCTTTACTACCCCTTGATTGTATTGTATTTAATGCAATTTTTGGGAAAAGTCATTTGGAGCTTATCATAGCGATTAGATTCTTGTCTGATCAGTGGTCGACTTGTTCTCCTCGATGCTTTACTACCCTTCGATTGTATTTTTCTTAATTTAATTTTTTAACAAAGTTATTTGGAGCTAAGAGTTATCAGAGCGATTAGGATTCTTGTCTGATCAGTGGTCGACTTGTTCTCCTCGATGCTTTACTATCCTTCGATTGTATTTTACTTAATTAAATTTTTAAGGAAAATTATGTAGAGCTAAGTTATTAGAGCGATTAGATTCTTGTCTGATCACTGGTCGACTCCTTCTACTTGTATCTTTTAACACGGGCTGTCGCGTTATTCATAATGTCGGTGACGGAATTCTATAATTAGATTTGAAAATTAATTGCTGCGCTGATGTACAGGGTGAGTGAAAAATTATGGTAAATCGATCAGGGGATGATTCTACATACAAAAATAAGTCGGTGGAAAAGGATAATATTTTTTCACTTCAGGCTCCATTTTCGAGAATATATGGGTTGAACAAATTTGATAGCAATTATACTTCTTGTCATACTACGAGCTGTACAAGCCTGAGGGTTCTCTAAAATAATTTTTATTGAAAACGCAGTGTTACATGAAAAAGTTTTACTCATTCGTTTTCGATTTATTTCTACATCTGACACGATTATTCACGCACCCTATTATCACCTATTATTACGACTTTTTAATTTCATTCGGGTCCAGAAGAATAAAAGATCGTTTTAAGACGGCTCGAATGTCCAACGAACGTCCTAGAAACGTCCTAGAAGCATCTTAGAAATGTCTTAGAAATGGCCCAGGAACGTCCTAGAAACGTCCCGTATACAAACAAATCAAGACGTCCTTTAGACATCTAAAAGACACCTTTTGGACGTTTTATAGCCGTCTCATGGACGTTTTATGGACGTCTTCTGGCTGTTTTATGGACGTTTGTAAGACGATTTTTAGGTCGTTCGTAGGCCGTTCGCAGGTCGTTTACGTACCATTGTTCTAAATGTATTAATAGTGTATTATGTAATATAATAATACGTATGAGTACGTCCAACCAACAATTTATACAAAAAGCGTAGAAACAAAATTCACATCGAGGTTTTTTTCTGATTTCTTAACAGGTTGACTGCCGTGGGGGTCACCGGTGACCGGCGCTTGACTTGGCTAGAACGGCGTGGGAGCCACCGGTGACCGGCGACGCAGCAAATATTATAATAAAAGTACATAATTAGAGTAAATATGTATAAAGAACGATCGCAAAAATTGTCTACAGCGCAGGTCACCGGTGACCTCCAGCACGAAAAATGCTTCAAGCATGATCTTATAACTCACTTTATTCGCTGTAAATAATATTTCCACATAATACGCATCGCATAATGAAAAATTCACGTTGGCGCCTCGGGCAAACCATGGAAACTGCACCTGGCAGTCAACGTGTTAATCAGAACTTAACCTTTCACCTAAAATTCGATCAAACGAAATACAATTCAACGAAATTTGTAGCTCGTCGGCTCAGCAGCCAAAGTATCAAAGACTGTCCAACGCGGCCCATTTAACCGTATCGATCGAATCGTCCGACAATTTGACTGATCGAAGGAAAACATCGTTCCCGGACGTCTGCTCACCGAGGGTCCCTTCCCACTATCACAACAACGCTCGCTTTCGTTGGTGTCGGTTCAACGACCGACCGCATTCACTTATTAAACGCGCGTCGAGCGAGTCGCTCTTCCCGCGTTTACGTTTAATTAATAACATTCCGTGTTTCGGGGCGCGCGCAGAAAAAGGCAGTCCGGCGCGCGGGTGTCTCCAGCGTGCGGGCGGAGGGTGGAACGTAATTACTGGTTCCCGTTGACTGGCGGCGCGCTCGTTTTTCCAATTTACGGGACAGCAAACAGTCACGGCCGCCTACGTCTGGAATCACCGGCTCGATTGACAATTAATATTCTCGGTCGAAAGAGCCGGCTCGGCGCGGGGCTCGATCAAACCTGTACCATCGATTACCCAAACAGCGCGTCCAATTAATTCCGACCCCAAGATCAAGCCCCGACTGTATTTCAATTCCGGCCTCTCTGTTCGCCGAGCGAGCAGAGGGTCTCCCTTGTCAAGGCAGCCCGAGGTGCGCGCGATGGGCGCCGAGGAGCGGCGAGGAGCGGCGAGGAGCGGCGCTCTCAAAAAGCTTGCTAATCGAATCTCGCTCCCGCGGAGATTGAATTTTCGTGAACACTCGACGCCGATGGGGAGCCTCATCGATTCAATTCCGGCTTGTTTATCGTATCCGGGGCCCAATCTGCGACCCCGCCGCGCCGGAGATACTTAAACGGTGACTTCGCCAGCCCTAACCGCCCGGCAACGCTCCCGGAGCCGCCCTCGACCCCTCAGGGATTAGGAGCCGGTGTTTGCACGCCTAATTGGTATTCTTACTTCCCCGGCCGACGAACTCCGGTTCATGCATACATATTCCGTTCGCGGCGACTCTGCTCCGCCGCCAACGAGCTCGCAATACTCGGCCGGCCGAGGGAAACCGGCCCGAGCACGAGCTTTATCGCGACGGAACCACGACCATCTCGTTTCCCGCTTCTTCTCCTTCGCTACTGCTCACCCTCCAGACAGTTTTCTCGCCGACTGGTTCCGTCTAGAGAGCTGCATGCTGTGATGAACCCACCTTTCCGACTTTGCGAGCGTAGAGGTGCATAGGTGGTTGTTTCAGGTCGATATTATTCTGGTGTTTTTTGGCTCGTGGTTGGTTTGACAATCATTCAAGCAATGCTTATGTTTGCACCACGGTGTGCCGACCAACTAAACTAATTCTAAGGATCACTTCCAAGATGGAGGAACAAATGTGACACAGTTTCCTACTGATGATACTGTATTTAGAAAATAACAAGGAATACTGAATCTCTTGCGAGACTCTATATGCAACTTAAAACAACAGTGACTCAAACCAGACATAATCAACTGTTTACAACCAACTGTTTCACACCGTCTACTGTTAAACAATGTATCAACCGGCGACTGACTAAACATGGCGACTAAAAAACTAAGTGGCGACTAACAAAATTAAGAGTAACGACTGAACTGACTAATTGTCGAGGGAGATGTCAGTCTCCTTATGAATATTTATAACATGGTCTATCAAGTATACACATATTGCATTAGAAACATTTTGCATTAATATTAAACAATATTTACTCCATCTATATTATTTACTTTATTGCTATTTTATTTATTTCATCCATGAGAGAGGTATCTAATACTTAACCTCTTAGGTCCGGCTGAGTTTCGCGCGTAATTGTTTCTTCATATGGCAAAGTATGATATAATAATTTAATAATTTACCTTACAATTTTTCCTAAAGGTATGGTACTTTAATTATTTACTTTAACACTTTGCCGGCCGCTCATTTCTCGCTTCGCCTTTACTCTGCCGCCGGCGATCTACAGAGGCCGAGAAAAGCGAATCCTAAAGTTAAGCAATAAAGTATGCGTTCTCTCGGCAGGAAAATTAATTTACGCCTAAATTGCATACCAGCTGTTGGCCAAAAAATCCTAAGCTCAAAAATATTAGTGCTGGTCACTAACAAGCATGGTGGAAACATCGACGCTGCGCTGAGTCGATGTCACGCGTACGCGACGCCGGCCGATAACCGTTGGTGAGCAAAAGTCACGCCAGCGTGACAGCGGCCGGCAAAGTGTTAATAACTGATAACACAATTGAGCGTGGCGCGTTGTAATTTGACGTCTGCGCAAGCCGCCATAATGGCGCGTCCTTCCTAAAAGCTTCAACGAACATTAAATAATACGAAATCTAACACTTTCACCTGAATAACGCATAACAAATTATTAGTAAAAAGGCGATTTATATATCGGCAGAGTATTAAGTTCGACCCCAGTAATCTCGATGCGTTCCCTCGCCGGTCGTTGCGAGAAAATCGCTCGCGAACTTCGGGGTTACTTTCCTCGGCGTAGTGTCAGAAATTAGGGCTGACTTAGAGCCGCGTCGGGAGCTCACCCTAAGGGCAAATTAGCTCTGTCCCATATCTAAATTAGACCCAATCTCCTGGCAAATTGGACTTGGTTCGAAAGAGTGTCTACCGTAACCGGCGTGCTTACCGATTCGCCAATGAAGCAGACGCGAGGAAAGTTGCCGGTTCAAGTTTGAGAGTTCTGTTAATCTCGTCTCGAGTTTCGTCTGGCGCCAATCAAAGACCATAGAAAGCCAGACAGGTAGGGGCTCCAGTCACGTTCCTGCCGCAGACTAATTCGCGGAACTGTCAACCGGCGTTTACTATGTAACACGATCCGCGTGGAATGTAGATGAGACGCTCCAGAGGCGCCTGTTACCCGAGTATCTCCCAGGGGACGCTCATCCGCGTCGACTTCTTTGCTCGCCGGGGATCCCTGGGAGACACGAGGCCCTTACCTGATCCGTGCAAAAATTACGTCGCTGCTCCAAGGAGCAGCTTCTTCGTTTCTTCTTTCGTTTCGTTAGCCTTCGATAAGCAAGTGTTCGAGTCGCGACGATTTTTCGACGGAATGAGTTACGTCGATGCTCGACGGAAAGGATGTTTCGTTTCGTTAGCTGTCGATAATCAGGATTTCTTGTTGCGATGATTTTCGGCCGATTTTTGATCGATTTTTGGTCGATTTTTGGACGATTTTTCGAATCGTCGCGTCGTTGCTTGTCGGAAAAGACGTTTTGCTTCGCTATCCACTTATCAGCAAGTTCGCGATGGTTTTTCGCGACTTTCCACAGATTTTTCGACGGAATAAGTTACGTCGATACTCGACGGGAATGACGTTTCGTTTCGTTAGCTGTCTATAATCAGGATTTCTTGTCGCGATGATTTACGGCCGATTTTTTATCGATTTTTGGTCAATTTTTCGAATCGTCGCCTTGCTGCTCGTTGGAAATGAAGTTTCGCTTCGTTATCTGCCTATAAGCAAGTTCGCGATGGTTTTTTGCGACTTTCCACCGATTTTTCGACGGAATAAGTTACGTCAATACTCGATGCGAATGATGTTTCGTTTCGTTAGCTGACGATAATCAGGATTTCTTGTCGCGATGATTTTCGGCCGATTTTCGATCGATCTTTGGTCAATTTTTGGAATCGTCGCCTTGCTGCTCGTTGGAAATGAAGTTTCGCTTCGTTATCTAGCTATAATCAAGTTCGCGATGGTTTTTTGCGACTTTCCACCGATTTTTCGACGGAATAAGTTACGTCGATGCTCGACGGGAATGACATTTCGTTTCGTTAGCTGTCGATAATAAGGATTTCTTGTCGCGATGATTTTCGCCCGATTTTTGGTCGATTTTTGATCGATTTTTGGTCGATTTTTCGAACCGTCGCTTTTCTGCTCGTCGGAAATGACATTTCACTTCTTATACTCCTATAAGCAAGTTCGCGATGGTTTTTCGCGACTTTTCACCCATTTTTCGACGGAATAAGTTACTACGATTGTCGACGAAAATGTTTCGTTAGCCATCTATAAGCAGGTTTTCGAATAGCGACGATTTTTCACCGATTTTTCGGAGGATTCTTCAGACCTGCGAATTCTAGCGAGAACTCGGGAACAACCCCGGACTCCGGACCCATAGTATTCTTCCGTGCTCGTCGTTTAAGCGTCACGCCGCATGAAACTGACCTTAATTAGCGAGCGACGTCGGGCTAAACGTTGACAGCGGATGCTATCGGTTGAACGGCGCTCTGCAAGAGTTCCTTAATGCTTCCGACTTAGCACACCGTGCCCGGTAACTCGATACACGTTAATGTTAATGCAGGAAGTGGATGCCGTTGCATCCAGGGGACAGCAAGTTTGCGGATTATGTTCCGCGACACTTTTTTGTTTGCCTCTCCACGGTCGGAGAGTGCGCCGAGACCGTCCCCTCCCGTCCCCTCTCGTCCCTCCCGTCCCTCCCGCAGCCCCCGCTCCCCTTTATCTCTTATGCATCTTGATAGCCCGCCAGACGACTTTCCCGAGACTTTTTCGTTTTATAGGTTTACGCGGAAACGTTTATTATTAACGGCACGGAGTTTGTCGATGTTTATATCGTCGGAACGCTCGCCGGAGATCCCCGGAGGCGAAATGATCCGAGGTTATCGCCAGGATTCCGTTCGATACCCGGGCGCCGCGCGCCGTTTCCACGGGAAACTCTTTTCGAACCGGAGCCTGCACCGGAAAAACCGTTCGTTGTCCATTTCCTGGTCGCTGGGTATCGCGAACCGATAAATTAGACGGCGAGAAAGGGAGACGATGAAATTTCGCAGGATAATACAATCTACCGTCCGGATCATTTCAGCGGGTTTCTTATTTTTCTGTTCCATTCGACTCTCCTCTTTTCTCTCTCTCTTTCTCTCTCTCTTTCTCTTTCTTTTCCCTTCTCTTCTTGGACATGTTTCCGCCAGACGCAGCCAGCAGCACACCATCGCCGACGTGAAGTTTCCGTGTACTTCGTGTTCTGCGGAAGATAGAAAAGTAAGGAGCTGAAACTTTATGTTATTCCGATAATCATGGATTCTATGGGCTTCTACGAACACTTCCGGAAATTTTACCCGCCGTTATCCTAAGGAAAATTTAACCTTTAGAGGAGAATTTCAGCGAGGCTGACTTGCGGCCGACTTGTTCTACTTGCGGAATTAAATTAACTGTGTCTGCAGACGGTCCGCTCATTCTACTTGTCGCATAGGGCCAGTAATGTTCTTGATACGTTTCTGTAACAGTTTATTTCACCCGGACGCAAGATTCGACGCGGTCTGACCTATGGGCGACTAGTTCTACTTGCTGCCATTGTTCTCGCTGTAGACGCCTTTGTAGACACCTTTCGACAAGCGATCGGAGCAATATTCTTTCTGCACCTTATCGATGACGTCAGGGGAACATTTTAATTTACTATAAATAATTTTCTGCACGATTTACGAACCGGTTTAGTCACTGACCTATTCTACTGGAGAAATTAATGAATTTACAATGAGGCGTTCGTATTAAAACTTTTCTATGCGAGATGGGTGATTTTAATGATATAGAATATCCTTTGACGTGTGTATATTAAAAATGTGATTAGTATTTTTCTAATTAGTATATTCTATTGAAATTTTCAAGAGTTATATGTATTCAACTGTTAAAAATCATTAATAAATGTATGTTAGAATATCTAGAATAAAAGGGGAATTCTCGTTTTCCGTTGATAAAGTGCAAAACGGAATTTGCCTGACCATGGCTGGCTGCTTCCACTCGTTACATACATTCAATTGCATTCCCAGTACAATATTTACTAAGCACCGTTCTTTCTATTTGCAAGTTCCTTCAGCAAAGCACTTAGAATGTAATCTATTGGGTTTTGTGATAAGCAGACCGCGGATTTTATGGGACGATACAAAACTGTGCAGACATTGGAAGAATTTAAGAATTCCCTTGCACTCTTCGTGAATTTATTAGAATTGTTAAAAATTAATTTTATTTCATTCTCATCTCTTACAATTCGCTTAACAAATTTAATTTTGCATTAATATCCGCAGTCTAGTAATAACAGCTAGTGAAAGACAGATAAATTAACACGAATTCGAAGCGTCGGATCAGGTGAATTTTTTGATATGTTTTCGTGGGGCTATTTTTTTGCGACTCAGTTTAAATGACAGCTGGAAGTGTCTACTTTAGGATGGGGTAGATCAGATTACAATAGAACAACGAGGTCACTTTGAGAAAATAAAAGGAATCGACCTTTGTCATTGCGGTGTTTACAAGATTTATAAGGAAAAGTTCAGATGGATTTAAAAATGCTATCCTATAGAGCTATTTCCATGCAATATAGCTCAAATTGAAGCTGGAGGTGTTTACTTCAAAACGGAGTAGATTAGATTACAATAGAACGACGAGATCACTTTAAGAAAATAAAAGGAATCGACCTTTCTCATCATGGTGTTTACAAGATTTATAAAGAAAAGTTCAGATGGATTTAAAAATACTATCTTATAGAGCTATTTCCATACAACTTAGCTGAAATGAAAGCTGCAAATGTCTACTTCAAGCTAGCAT
>CM052155.1:4903900-4927693 GCA_028455555.1 Augochlorella aurata | reverse complement strand
AATACATACAGACGTTCACACTAAAAATCGTCCAGCACCATATTTTTCTAATCTTTTCTATAGCATATTTTTAATAAACAAATAACTATTATAACCTGTACGAAAATATTATACGTACTTTATTTAACGACTTCATGCACAAAACATATCTTTTATCATATTCATTTAATATTTTCTTATTGTTCTTTTGTTTTATTTGCGATACGATTTTCATTTAGGTATCTTTTTAGAATATACTACACTGTAGTTCGACTTTTACTTATTATTTTTGCAGTCTCTCTTTGGGAAATCTCTTAATCGTAATGAAAAATTACAAGTTTTCGTTCTTTTATCGTTATTTACCTTTTTCTATTTTTCATTTTTACTAAAAACGCTTAACACGTTCCTCGCCAGCAATCGAGCACCAAAATGTTCACAAAATCAAAGCAATTTTATTAATTAAAGCGAAATTAGAAAGTTGATATTGATCATAGGGGATGGAATTAGAACTCTTTCTTCTATTGATTAAAACTCTTAGAACTCTCTTTTTATATATTAAAATGAAAATGAATTTTCAAAATTGTTTAAAAACTAGCGTCACCCATATTTGGGTGGCGATGAACGTGTTAAAACGTATACTGCAACTTAACCTGACACTTAATATAGAATATAATATTAAAAAACAATTGAAAATACATTTTTTAGTTCTAGCATCTTTTAGTTCTTCGTTTCGTGGATATCATTGAAGACATTAATGTTTATATCTTTTCGTAAGAAACTGTATATTACTTTATATATGAAATTAATAAACAAAGTACGTAGAATATTGCTGTACAGGTTACAACATCTACTTGTTTATAGAAAATATCCTATAAACAAAACTGGACAAAATATGGTGCTGGACGATTTCCAGTACAACAGACTGTACATCTGTAAAAGAAATGTCGATTTCACTATATTACGTTCTTCCAACGATACAAATTGAATTCCTCGTCTATCAAGACTCAGGGATTAATCGTCGACAAATAATCAATCGAGTGTTTACTTACCGTTCGATATCACCGAATGCGCATGTCGCGAGAAGAAGATTCGGTTTAAACCATATTTGGAGATTCGCCGCATGAAGTACGAAGCGTGGCTCGCCAGTCGATCGCAATCGAAACAACGAACCTTGCTCTCGAGAAAATGTCACCGCGATTCTCCTAACAGGCAGCAGAATGGAATCTCGGATCTACAGATGGAACGACCGATTAAAAATGACAGTCCGCTTAACCAGAGCCAGAGCATAATCAGACATAATAGCCCTCAATGCAGAAAAAAGATTCCACGGACCTGCAGGCTCGCATCGAGGTACGACACACTGACCGCGATTGCATTGGATTGCAATACGTAACGAACGGCGGAGTTATTCGAATTATTTTTCCAGCTGCTGCTGCAACTGATGACTAACCGGCGTGCAGAAGGTATTGCACACTGACAGCATCGTTCGATTCGCTGTATAATAAATACTTTTCGCGACAGGCGAAGAGAGTTCCGAGGACTCGGATTTCGCGGACAGCTCCGCGCCGGAAACGGAAGAGGAGGACGAGCCCGACTACCCGGAGACCGAATCGCAAAGCGGAAGCGCCGACTCGAGTCTTCGTTTGAGCGAGTTCTTCCAGGGGATCGACGAGGCGAAGAAATACTCACCGGCGAATACGGGTAGCGAGGAAATCCGGTTCGAGAAGAAGATCTACAGAGTGATCCCGATGAAGCTGGACCCTGGTGTACCGAAATTAAGAAATTTGATCGACGGAAGCGACAGGCGGCGCTAGTATTATCGAAATACATTTTATTAATAAAAAAAAGAAAACAACCGTTTGTTAAAGTTTTTACAGTAAAAAGTGAGAAACAGCGTTGTAGGCTCGGTCGAATGTACATGTCCGCGGTATGATGGTCGTTGATTTTGATTTTCCCGGAAGTGCTAACTATAGTTCGAGTCAAAGTTAATTGGCCGGTGGAGGTCGTGTCCTCCGCGTCGGCTCCGACTCTCTGCGAGGAGAAAGGCGTCAAACGGACGGTTTGCCGATTAACTCCGACCCGGGACCTCTTGGCCATCGGCGGAACGGCGCCGCGGTTTCTCGAAACGGAAACGCCCGATTCGAACGCGTTCCGCCGCGTTTTCTCCGCCGCTTTCTCCTGCCTGCCTACGTGAATATTATTTTACAGCGTGTGATACGAGCATCTATAGTAACAAAATATAAATCCGCTTATGTATAGGTGTATTAACATACATGCACACACGTTCCTCTCTCGCTCGCACCGTTAATCGTAGGAGTTAATTAATATAATAAAGTCCTTAACGGCTAGACACGGTATTAAATTACAAAAAATTACAACCTCGCGCGTAGTCTTTCTTTCTTTTTTCCACTGTACGTTGTGTGTGTTTCTCTCTCTCTCTCTCTGAGTGTGTATGTGTCTCTGAGTGTATTCGAGTGTGTCTCTCCGTGCGACGCGTGATCGCGCGACCCCGATTCGAATTTCACCGGGCGATTAATCGACCGACGGGTGCCGAAGCGACGATCAATGGATCATCGTTCCAGGACTCGGTTGGTTAACCGTCGATTCAACCCGACTTGCCCATTGGTCGCGCTCGAAAAATCTTTTCGATTGTTTCGGCTCCCCGAAATCGCGCGAACCGGGCACAACAACGTTCGTCTATCGGGAATAATAAATAATTAGAGCTCGACGATGGAGCAACGAGGGCCCCGTGTTGTTGATACATAGGGGAGCTTGTTTTTAATTTAATTGTTTATATTCTACGCTGGTAGAACGTCGTCGCTCGTCGCCGTCACTGACCCTCGCTATCACTGTCGCTTTTGTCTGAAACAGAATGTTTATTGATGTCACTTCTGTACCCATCGAACGCTATAGTCGGATCGAAATTCATCTAGTCGCTCAAGGTCACGTCCCCACCTTTTTTGCCAGGGTACGCGTGACGCTTCAGTCTGTCGTACAGATCGTCTTTCGTGCCATAAATACTGGCGTTCGAACGAGCGAGACTGTTCATTTTACCATTGTGCAGACTCTCTGGAAACAGACAAGAAAACGCGCGTTAAATACTTGACTAGAAACTGTACTATTTGTTAATTGCACAGAAAGAAAGTTTAGTCTACAGAGTGTTCCAGAAGTCACTTGGAAATGTTCCTGAGGCCATTTGAAGCAACTTTTCCCTTTACGAAAATTTTCTCCGTTGCTTCGTTTACGAGTTATTAACGAAAAGCTGTGACCAATGAGTGATCGCCGTCGCCCCGCCCTAGGGACTACTGCCGCTCGAATGGCCGGCGCGACGCGGCATTGACCGCATGGGCGGAGCACCGGCTGCTCTCTCATTGGTCAGTGTTTTTCGTTGGTAACTCATTAACGACGCCTCGTAGAAAATTCTTGTAAAGGGAAAACTTGCTTGAAATTATCTCAAAAAATCCCCCATTTCCTCAGGAATCACTCATTTGCAAGTGATTTTTGGGACACCCTGTATAGGGGAAGAACGCTGTTGTAACAAAGTCTTCGTTCTTTCCGTGCAATTTCATGGACGACCATATCCAGCGCCTCACCTTTCATATAAGTCTCGTTATAGAAGTTAGGCATTTCCCAACCGTCCTCCTCATCATCGTAATAATGAGCATAAGTACTATGATGGGACGGTGCGATGGACTCGGCGTACGGTGTAGGCGCGCCGTAGTAGAAGTTCACTTGCGACCCGTTCTGATCGGTAGCTGGAGTCAGCATCTTCTTGGGCTCCTTCTTGCGAGAGGCTCTGCAAAAGTAACGCAGCAAATGCAAAATCCCTTGCACGAAAAAGACGAGAGAACAAACGAAAGAACGTGGACCAACCTGACGCAGATCATCCAAACTAAGAGGACGACGAAGATGATCAGAATGACGCCACCGGCGATGCCTCCGGTGATGTAGAAGAACTCGGACTTCTCGGTGCAGCGTTTGCCGGTGAAGCTGCCGCTGCACCTGCAAGACGGCTGACCTCGGGAGTCCTTCAAGCAGGCTCCTTCGTTATCGCAGTAGCCCATGCAGACGTCCGTGCACTCCGTGCCGGTTCCGTTGTAGCCTGGCTTGCACTCGCACTTGAAGTCGCTGGTCTCTGGGATCAGCAAGCAGTATGCGTTCGCGTCACAGTGCATCTCCGCGTCGCTGGTTTCGCAGGGATTCGTGCAGTCTGCTTTGCTGGTCTGGAATAATTAAGAGAAGAATTAGCACAACTGCTGAAAAATCTCTCGAGAATTCAATCGGAAGACTTACAGCTGCAGCTCCCTTGGTGCTGGTGTTGGGCGGGCAAGGTATGCAGAAGGTCTGCTGCGGCTCGGACTGGTACATGCCCTTCTTGCACTGCATGCACTCGTTCAGGGTTCCATTGAGGTAAGTCCCCGGGTCGCAGACAGGGAGGGAGCACTCCTCTATCGACGCGGAGCCCATGTTAGGCGTCGTTCTGCCCAAGGGGCAAGACTGGCAAGCGGCTTGGACACCTTGCGTGCGGTAGCTTCCGCGTGGACAAGGCTCGCATTTCCCTTCGACGGCCAACTGCTGGCCCGATCCGCACTCGTCTCTGCATTCCTCGCGGGACACGGCTTCCGCTGTCCTCGTAGTTTTCCCGAGTCCGCACAGCAAGCACGAGAAGCTACCCTCGTTGGGCTGGTAGAAGCCGTGGCCGCAGTTCCGACACAAACCGGCCACGTCGTCGTAGTACTTTCCGGCTGGACAACGTTCCTTGCAGTCCGCTGCGCTTCGAGCTCCTGGACCCACCGTCACGCTAGGACGTCCCGCGATCACGGGGCAGGCACTGCACTTCAGCTGGCCCGACTCGCTTTGGTAGCTGCCGATTGGACAGGATAGACATTGCTTCGACTCCTCGTCGTAGTAGGTTCCCACGGCGCAGGGCACTGTAATTGCAGGTCAGGAATTCACGTTTGTGGAGTTGATTGAAATATGATTAACCCTTTAACATGATCACCCTATATATATGTATGTAGACTAATGCTTACCACAGTCGGGTGCCATGACCACTTGTCCAACGGGGCAATCATAGTCGGACTCCAGAGTCAAGGATGCCGGGTCGGGAACAGTGTTCGGCAGAATGTCGTGCACATCGAACTGGTCTTCTTCCAGGATCAGTCTCTCTAACAAGGTCTGGACTGTCGCTCTCTCGTTGGAGTTCGCGTTCAAAATCGGATCGCTACAAAAAATAGAGGATCGTTGGTCGATTGGTAACCGCTGGATCACCTATTGCAGCGATAGATGAAGGAGAGTATGCGCAAATATGTACAGCCGTTATCTTTAGGCGAAGGTAACCAGGCAGCCTTTCCATGGGATCCTCAGTAAGACCCTATCGACAGCTATTAATTATGTCACCTATGTAACGTTCAATGTCCAAGACATCCTGGAATCCTAGCATATGTATAACAGGTCTAATGCTATATATATATATTTCATAGTTTAGTGCAGGGATTGGTCCCTGGTTCAACATCATGTTACAATCGATAACCGAGCTGTTTGGTATCGTGACGATGTTTTCAACGATGCTGAATTCTCGAGTGGCAACCAAAAAGCTCGGTTTTCTGGTCAGGCGTTATACAGTTCGCGTTACATTGTTATTTGACTATTGTCTCGTTGGTACCTGGTTAAGTCGATCAAGTCCCATTTACACAGTCACGTGTGAACAGTTAGTAACAACGTGCATACCAGTCAGTTAGAATCGACGTATCAGTTGTCAGAGAATCGCGCATTAATCGTAGCCAGGCTGCCTTCATCTTTCCATTGATGAAGCGATATCTGAATTGACCTTGGTAAGTCAACTTCTTCCTACTAGTACCCACACGGAGAAAACTTCTCGTTACCTCGTCGAATGACAACCGAATTTTAGCAATTTTAACCATTCCTTCTATTGCAATAAACGCGATAAAATGTCTGATTTTACAAAAGTTCGTTTAGGATAACAATCACTCGAATATCAATCTCGATGGTAGCTTACAAGGGTACGATCATGGAAATCGCTTTTGGATCTCGAATGATGGCATTTCTCAAAATAGGCCTCCATTTTGCAGATATTTTGACTTATATTTGTATATTTTGACAAAATAGGCCTCCATTTCGCAGATATTTTGCACGGGAATGAAGCAAATCAGGTGACAGTACGACAGAGTAACGAATCTGCTTTCCTCCGTGTGCAGCCATGCATCTACTAGGTAATGGTATGTAGATGATCGCGAATGGATTTATAAAAATGAAAGGTGATGTCGGCTAGCACCGAGCCCCGCATGACGAGAACACATGTACAATGATGGATTTCGCACGTGGCGTAAATCGAGAGCTGTCCTTACTTTATCGCCGGGAACGAGATCTCCACCTCGTAGGTGTCACTGCCTTGCCTTGCCTGTCTCGTTCTACGATGCAACACAAGTAACAATAATGCTCAGTAACTGAATTCAAACAATCCTGCTCGAATCGAAGCATGTCTGCGGCTAATACTAGGGCAAATCGCCGTCGAAAGTGGCGAGACTTCCGCGATTGGGAACATCAAAGCGTACGGACTCCGAAAAATAGGACACTTACGACTCGGCTGGAACTACAGCGGAAATGATGTAGGTGCCGCCGTCTTCCTCGTTGGTCTCGCGAGTGGTGCGTGCACGATGGTCGCATTGCACGTCGATGTTCAAGTCCTTGCACTCTCGAGTACCTGTTCAAAGATGCAACGATTAGAGGATCGAAGACCTCCGAAGTCGAATCGAAGAGGGAAAGAGGCTTGCCTTCGAAAGAGTACGAGCAGAAGTTCCAGTCCCTGTTCAGCGAGTTCACGGCGTCCCTAACTTTCTTCTTGAGCACGCCTTGGCCGGCTTCGTTGCAGAGAACCGACGTCGGGAAGTTCATCTTGATCCTGAAGACGCGCTGAGCTGGTGTGGCGCCTGCAACAACGTCAACGAAATTGTAGAACTCGATGAATCTGGGAATATCTAGAGATACGGTGTAGTCCTACTTGTGCAGGCAGGGTAGATCAGCGGGAGAGATGGGTCATTGGTAGGCCTCCAGAAGCCTTCGGCTCCGCAGGTATAGAACTTGGGTACCTCCTGCGAGAACCTGAGTCCAGAGTTGCAGAAGATCTCGCAGACTTTGAACTGTCCACCCGAGCCCCAGTCTTTGCACTGTTGGGTGCCTCCAATCGGGTCAGCCAGCTCGGGGCAGAAGTCAGCTAAACAGTCAGTTAATTAAAATCTCGAACAAGTGATGGAACACTGAAGATAAGCTCGTAGATGAACTTACACAGCACGTAGACCTTGAAGTTACAGCTAGCAGAGTTGCCAGCCTGGTCATAAGCAACATAACTGATGTCGTAAGTTCCCCACATCAAGGTCTGACCAGACTTGTGTCCATTCTTCTCCTGAATCCTCGCTATTCCAACGTTGTCGATGAACCGTGGCTCGTCCCAGGTGACAATGGACGATCCGTTCTTCGCGATCACCCAGAGATCACCTGGACAGTGGTCTACCTTGGGTGGGATCTTGTCAGACTCCAGTTGCTGGCACTTGCTGCCGCCGTAGCCAGGTGGACACACCCTCTGGCCGCAATGAGACGGCACCACTCTCTCAACACCACCGACTGTCTCGTCGTAGCCAGCCCAAGTCAGCACCAGACCTTGGTAGAGGACAGGCTCGGTGCGACAGTCTCGGACCTGTTTTTGGATCTCGTTGGTCACGTGCAGGGCTCGACTCCAGATCTGCACCTTGGTCAGATGCCCTTGGAACCCTGACTCGGTGTAGCCCTTCGCGTTCTCGCTTTGCGGCTTTCCGAGAACAGCCCAGGCGCTGAGGAAACGGATTGCATATTTTTAATAATTATATAATTATTTATAATAATAATTATTATATGCAATCAATTATATTTAATTATTATAATTAATTATTTATTATTGTATGTATAGTATTTCGCAAAACAAACTTACTATGCCGGTAGGGATCTGCCGCTGCCATAGCCCTCAGTCTTACTAGCGATAAGTCCTTCGGTAATCAGGATCAGTTCACCGCCGTTGTCACCGTTCCAAACCACAGCAACGTGATGCCATTGGCCGTCATTGATGGTCGCATACTCTCTGAATGGAAGATAGACGTCTTGAAGGTCGTGGAACAGAGACACTTGCACGCCATTGCTGTGCGCTTGGATCATCAGTCTACGGTTTGTCGGGACGTGCGGAGAGCTGCAATCGAAGATCGGAAGTCAGTGTCTTGTTCAATAATTGTGCTGCACGAAGGCTTACCTGACGGCATAGAGAGTAAAGAAGATTCCTGCTTCGTCCTTCTGGATGTACTGCACCCACATAGCCACAGTCAAGCTCTTGCTTCCGCCGGTGAAGAATGGAATCACCTGAGCTGCGCTGCTGCGAGCTGGGTCGCTGAAGTACAGGTCGTAGTCCACTTGGATTGCTAAAAAATGTTAATTATTGATGGTAGCATTGTTACACAGGGTAATATCAACAATTTTTGCAAATATCTTGAAAGCTAAGACCGCGTGACAATTATCATTCAAATAAAAGTTGGTCAGAATTTCGTCACCTATAATATACATCATTGTTATCGGCATATTGGCTTATAGAATGTAGATATTCCGATGGCTGATTCAAAATTTTAAAAATATCGGGAGGGGTTCCTCGGGTTATTTGAAGCAACTTTTTCCTTTACAAAAATGTCCTCCGAAGCGTCGTTTACGAGTAATTGACGAAAAACACTGACCAATGAGAGGCGAGCTCCGCTGCCGCGAGGCGGAGAGCCAATGAGCGGCATTGGGCTTCAACTGCTCGTTGACTCGGTAGCCTAGCATCTCACCTCTTATTGGTCAATGTTTTTTGCTAATAACTCGTTAACGACGGCTCGGAGAAAATTGTTGTAAAGGAAAAAGTTGCTCGGATTAACCTGAGCTATCTCCCATTCCAGGGAGATTATTATTATAATCATTATTATAATAATTATTATAATAGTTTAAACATAGAACGACTGCCTTCCATTTCTCAACAATAGGTGTCATCGTGTAGTTGCAGGCGACTCAAAATAAAATCTCGATAATCACTATTTATTATTTCAAGTTTGCAGAGAACTTAAAAATATTGTCGTCGGCAACCCCACGAGGTTGCTCCAGGATTAAATATACCGATCTTCTCAAACACTTACATTTCCTACAGTCATCTCCAGTCAAGTTGAACGGGCACTGGCAGAAGAATTTGCCAGTAAGGTCGATGCAGGATGCCGACGGAGGGCATGAGTTCTCTTTGCAGTCGACTATGTCATCCTCGCACGTTTTTCCTGAAGAATAACATCGACCAAAGTTATTAATTATTATTAATTATTGTACCGACACAACCGACAGTGGTCCGGAGTCTAAGAAATCAACAAGTCACCTGTGTATCCAGGTGGACAGACGCAAGTGAATCCAGGCCCGTCGTCGATGCAAGTAGCTCCGTTCTTGCAAGCTCCAGCCTGACAGGCATCGTACTCGTATTGACAGCCGATGCCGGTATAGTCGTCGGGGCAGGTGCAGTTGAGTCCGGAGCCAAAGTCTTGGCAGCGTCCGTTGTGCATGCACGGATTACCAATGCAGCGTTCCGGAGCAGTCTCGCACTGCTTGCCGTCGGTTCCTGAGGGACATCTGCAAAGAGATCCATACCAATGTACCAACTCATCATAACTTGTCCAATTACTGTATGCTTATGTGTACATACATGTCACATAGTAAGCGAGACAATGCCAATCACTTTTTAGGTGAAGCTTAATTATTTTCAAGTTCATATATCTCCGAATGAAATATCCTGAGATTGAAATAATTTCTAACTTGTTACATTATAAGAATCTAAAACGCACTGTGTGAGAAGACTGTACCAAGAGCACCGGAAGACCAACTTACACGCAGAAGTAATCCATGAACAAGTCAACGCAAGCGGCGTCGTTCTGGCAAGGATGGTTCTGGCACATTCCCACGTCGATCTCGCAGTGTACGCCTGTCCATCCCTCGGGACACATGCACTTGAACCCTCCGACCTCGTCTCTGCAGGTGGCGCCGTTCAAGCAAGGCCCAGAGGCACAGTCGTCGATGTTGATCTCGCAAGCCGCGCCAGTGTAGCCTTCGCGACAGTGACAGACGAAGGTGTTGTCAAGGTCGACGCAGCGGTCCGTTCCGACAGGGCTGCAAGGGTCACTGAGGCACTCGTCCAGCTCCGCCTCGCATTGGAGACCAACGAAGCCCGGCCTGCACTTGCACACGAACCCTTCCAGCTGATCCAAGCAAGTTCCTCCGTTCTGGCAAGGGTCCGAGGAACAATCGTCGATGGTATGCTGACACTGCTTCCCGGTGTAGCCAGGTTCGCAGGTGCACGTGTACCCGTCTACCTGGTCGATGCACTGACCGTTGTTGCGGCAGGGTTTGCCGGAGCACTCGTTGATGTTGGTCTCGCAAGCCGATCCTGTCCAGCCGGGATGGCAGATGCACTCGTGGCTGAACAGGTTGTCCACGCAGATGCCGTTCAAGCAAGGATTCCCTGAACACAGGTCGATCTTCTCGTGGCACCGCTTGCCGGTGAATCCTGGAGGACAGTCGCAGCTGAAGTCCGCGATTAGGTCCGTGCAGTTGGCTCCGAGCAGGCAAGGCTTCTCCGCGCAGTCGTCGGTGTTGATCTCGCAGCTCTGACCTTCCCAGCCTGGCAGGCAGTCGCACTTGTAGCGACCTTGCTGCAGGGCTACGCACGTCGCGCCGTTGTTGCAAGGATTTCCGCTCGCGGTGCAAGGATTTATCTGCAATTGTTTAAACGTGAAAGACTTTAGCAATATAAACAAGTGCGATGCAAACGTCATTTTAATGACGCCAGTAATTAAGATAGTTACCCTAACTTTTACGAACACTATACGAGGATTAGTTACTCAGTTCGCGTTAGAGAATTAGCCTCACCGTGATGTCACAGTCGACCCCAGTGTACCCAGACCTGCACAGGCAGGTGTAGTTGTTGAACCCAGGCTCGTCCTTGCACATGGCCCTCTCTGGACACGTGTCATTGCTGCAGTCCGACTTCTCCTCCTGGCAGTTCACCCCGGAGTACCCATTGGCGCACTGACACCTGTATCCCTGCGGCAAGTCGATGCAAGTCGCGCCGTTGTAGCAAGGCTGCGAAGCGCACTCGTCGATGTCGATCTCGCATCGCCTTCCAGAGAAGCCGGCAGGACAGAGACACTGCACACCGTGGCCCATGGGAACGCACAAACCGCCATGCTGGCAGACACTGTCGGTGCACTGCACAGGCTTGCACTCCTCTCGACCGACTGCACCCGGAGCATCGGTGTACATGTTCGTCGGACACTCGACGCAGGTGGTCGCTCCGTGCTGCGGTTGGAAGAAGTCCTTGGGGCATTGGGCGCAAGGAGCCAGCCCAGTGTCCGAGTACATGCCGGGGGAGCATTTCGCCCTGCACCTGTCGCGACCTGGCGCAGACGGCTGGTAGGTGAAGGTGCCTGCCGGACAGGTCTGGCAGTCTTTGTAGCCTCCGATCGGAGGCTCGCCGGTGTAGCTGTTCCTGGGACATTCCAGACAAGGCACCAGACCTGTGGGCGAGTAGGTGCCGTATCCGCAAACTGGGATGCAGTCGTCTATGCTCTTCGAACCCTCTTCTCTCGTGTACGTGCCGAATGGACAGCGCAGGCAGGAGCCTTGGCGGTCGCTGTTTTGATAGAAGCCCTTCGGACAGGAGGTACACTGCTTCTGCTTCTCTCCGGCGAAGGTGCCCGCGGGACAGTGCACTGCGAGTCAATTTTAATTAGTGTGGGGACGATTAAGGAGGGATTAACTTGTTAGGAAACAGAACTATAATAAATATTTGGTGAATCGATACAACGCATAATGTGCTACACTGATGTTCTCACGACCGCTCGACTCGAACTCTCGATTCTGACTGCCTTTTTACTCGTTGTATTCATCCCCAAAACCCTCGCATTCATACACTCTCGCGTTCTAAAGACGACATTTTACCTTTTTACCATCCGCGCTTTTACCTAAATCTAAGAAAACAAACACACAAGTCCCTTTCAGAAGATAGGACCATGGTACTCACAGCATCGTGGGACATCATTGGTGTCCATGTTCAGAACCTCGCCGATACTGCACGTGAATCCTCTAGTAATAGACGACTTCAAGGCCCTGAGAGGTGGACACTGATTGCCAATGGCGGAGACGTTCAACAGAGGTTCTATCACTGCGCTGGTCGAAGGAACAGAGAGATCGAAGATCAGGTTCAGCGTAGATCCGCAAAGATCGTACAGCTGAGGCTGGCGTATGGCTGGGACGATGACGAGGATGAAGTCCATCTGGAATTCAAACGTAAATTGTCATTGTTAGCTCCTTTTTGTACCATTATATTTGACAACGGAGTGCAAAGGCTTGCAAATAACAATCACGAGTCAGAGCCGTCAAGGTGAAGGGTTAACACCCATCAAAGGGTTAATACCCTCTACCGCTGCATTACACTGACCTTCAAGACGTTCTCTTCCAGCAAATAGGGGACGGACCGTACGAATGACACGTTCATGTTTACATTAACAGCGGAGCAACGTTGGGTCAGGATGTTGTTCAAGTTGATGTAATACTGAGACATCAGGTCCTGGTACTGTGGGAGGCAAGATCTCGAGACGGCGCCGTTCGCGCGGTAAGTCACCGCTGCTACCACGTGATAGTTAGCCTGCTGAGTGTCTGTGGAAACGAAGACCCTTGTAAATGAATTGTTCGGTCGTCCGACATGCGTCAATGTGAAGGAAACTCACTTTCAGAGACGCAATCGGGAACGACCGAGGCAGGGGACCAGTGCTTGTTGACGTCGCAGGTGAAGGTCTTCACAGGAGCACCGTCGGTGAACCTGAAGCCGTTCTTGCAGCTCGCTATGCACTGCAGACCCTTGTCCCCAGGCACACACTTCAGTCCTCCATGGGCTGGAGGCTTCAGTTCCCAGTCTACGCAAGGGGTAGCTTGCACGGAGACTTGGAAATGACAAGATGCTCTGTTGCTGCTGGAGTCGGTCGCGTAGACAGTCACGTTTTCGAAGCTGCCGATCGGTATTATCGCCCTTTCCGGCACGAAAGTGATCTTCACTGGCCCGGAAGCATCGGTGGCGTTGATGCGTCTTCTAGTTTCGTTGAAGTTTACTGTGTAGCTTTCCTGTTTGTCGATCAGCTCGATCACGTAGCTCTGGGGACAGCTCAGTTTTGGTGGCGTCAAGTCTGCAAGTAGTTATGGTTAGACTCCGAATGTTTATTATGTCTAAATATAAAAATTATAACTTCCATATACTTCAAAAAGTGAGGCTATTCAACTAAGCAGGATTATAAGATACCTATTCAAGTGATTAGGACTATAAAGTAGTCATCCGAGTGACCAGATGATCTATAAGTCATTGTACTAAAGCACCAACCTGGTACAGTGATGTTGATCTCGCAGATAGCCACATTCCCGTCATAATCAAACGCCACGTACTTCACTACAGTGTCCTCGAACACCCTCAAAGGTGTCCTAAAACTATGGGGTTTGACCTCAAGACGGGCAATGCTGCCGCTATTATCGATAGCAGTGGGCTCGGTGAAGTTGACAGGCAAGAGTCCTCCGTCGGCTCCCTTCTGAACCACGATCGGCTGCTGAGGACAGTTCTGGAAGACAGGGGGGCTCGTTGTCCACGCAGGGAGAGAAGCCATAATCGTAGCCGAGGAGAGGTTCCGCGACAGGCTCCTCGCAGCCCATCAACTCGAACTTCAGACATGCGTTGTCCATATAGCTGACGATGCCCAAGATGACGAACCGTGCTTGGACGTATTTAGGCAAGGTGATCATCGCCAGTTCGCCGTAGTTCCCGGGGTCTCGCATGGTGAGATTGAAGTTAGGGAAGTAGACGACATAGTTTTCGTTCTCGGCCTGCTTGTAGAAGAACCTGATCTCCGTGGGTCTGCCGACGATGTCGTTGGTGACCACGCCCTTCACCAAGATCGCCTTCACGCGGAAGACCTGTCCAAGGTCGACGCTGACGTAGGTGAAGGCCTCTTGCTTGCCGCACCAGCCGGTCACGGAGTTCAGCCTCACGTTCTTCGCTTCGTAGTTGGGCTTCTCGGAGGTCGCGTTGATGGCGGAGTCGGGGATGCGGCCGGAAGCCAAGCCTAGAGGCTTCACGACCTTGCACTCGGGCTCTCGGACGCAGACGATGGGTCTGGGGTTGATGAGAATGTAGCCAGGTCTGCTGCAGCCGAACTGCACCTCCGATCCCTGCTCGTAGCTCCTGGCTACCTGGAAGCCGTCGCTGGGTCTGCCAGGGTCCTCGCAGACTGGACCTTCGCACCGGAGGTTGCCGAAGTCCCAGATGCCGTTGGCTTGGCACCTGACCACGTTGTCATGTCGGTTCGTCTGTCCGGCGAGCTTGAACGTGTCTTGGCAGCCGAAGAAGAAGGACGACTGGTACTTGGTGTCCAAGTACTGGCCGTATTCGGCTCCAGGAGTGGGCAGAGGCTTCCCACAGTCGGCTCTGGGACAGGCAGGCTGGGCTCCCGAGAGCCAGTAGTCCGGCAGTCCTGGTTTAGGGTCGTAGACGCACTGACGGAAACCGGAAGACGCTGTGTTGCGAAGGTAGCGACCGTTGCTGCCACATTTTAGGGTGACGTTTTGTTTGAATGGCACCAGGACACTCGCCTCGTCGCTGCGGAGCACCGACAGGCCCTCGTTCTTATCGTCCGGCAAGGACACGCACTTCGCATCTGGGGAGAAGAAATGATTGTTAGCAATTTGTTTAACCTTGAGATCACGAGTCGAGGTGGGTTAGAACTCACATTGACACTCCGGAGTAGTGCCATTCCAAACTCCACTGGACGTGCAGATGACGGCTGAAGATCCGGACAACACGTAGCCGAAGTTGCATTGGAATTTGACTAGATCGCCAAAGTGATGTTGTAGCTACGAAAAACGTCAAGATAGAGGTTACAATCCGTCCATGAGTTTAACAAGAAAAATTACGCCAGGAGTGTCTCCTTGAATGTCATGGGGTCGGAATTGAAAGTGTATTTCTAGCGGAGGCGAGACACGATTCTTCGAGCCTCGCGACTCGCCTTTATGGTTGCTGACATAATTTTTTATACATTGAAATTTTGTTAATATATTAGTCAGGTTCTTCCAATTCAAATGATACCAAACACGACATGCTTTAGACTATATTTATTTATTGTACGTACCAAGTAACTTATTTTATTTATGAAGAAAGCATTAGAAAAACCGATTCTTGACTTTATATGAAGTATTAAAGGCAACGCTAAATATGGTATGTGTGTAATTCGAAAGAAAATATCAGTGAAGTTATGCTATGTAGGCCTAAGTTTGACTGACATTCAGAGTGGACATGCCACGATTCGCGACCTTTGGAGGGGAGATGCCTCGATTTAGTGACATTCAGAGGAGAGATGCCTCAATTTAGTGACAGTCAGAGGAGAGATGACTCGATTCAGTGACATTCACAGGGGAAGTGTCTCGATACAGTGACATTAAGAGAGGAAGTGCTTCGATTCGATTGACATTCGATGAAACGAGCCTACGCGTTTCACGGAGAGGGTGAAGGAACAGTTTACTGAACTTTTACTATACCTGCAGCTTTTTAAAGTACAGTTATTATAAAAACGTATAACAACGTATTTTTCTTATATAGTCGTAGCGATAATGCAATAAAATAAATTACACACTAAGTGTTAAATAATTAAATATAATAAAAATTACATCGCGTTCGATTTTAACACTATATTTACCAAAGCAGTCAAAATGTCTGGTTTCCAATTTTGTTCTTTCACAATTCTTGACACCATGGAAATGTTTTTGTTGGAAATTTTGACACAAATTTCTTCCTCAAAACACACATTATGATAAAAATCATAGAAAGTTTAAATAAATTCAATGGTGTCGTTGTTATGAAACAATATATGCTAGTCACGTTTAGGGCTCGGTAGTTCTAGTGCTAAATCAGAAACATTTGTCCAAACTATACCATATTTTGTCTCATTTTACTCAGAAAACTATCAGCCATATATTAAAACAAAATACAGTTTCAAAATTGAGAAAATTACAAAAGTTATGTTACTGTATTATGACTTCTTTTTCGGGAATTCGAGTCAATCGGCATAGCGAGAGAATCGATAAATTACAGGGCCGTGCAATAGTACCGCGACATTCATTGCAGAGCAAAACTGCGACATTCAGGACGACATTACTGTACTCACTTTGGTAGATAAGGTCTTCCCATTCTCTGGCGCAGACAAGGCAGGACACATGACAGGCACGCAAGTCTTATTCTTCTGGTACAAGTCTCCGTCCCTGTCCCCGGTTTCGTACTTCTCGATGTAGAATCCAGCAGTGCCGTTGCCTTTGTACAACTCGTAGCCCGTGTTGCACATGCAAGCGTAGCTGCCTGGGTTGTTGATACACTTCTGATGACAGCCGCCATTGCTCACGGCGCATTCGTTCACGTCCGTGCACTCCAGGCGAGTGCATCCCATGATTTCCAGCTTCATGCAGGGCGCGCCGATGTAGTCCTGGATCCTGAACCTTATGAACCTAGCCTCGATCGGCACTGGCAGATTCAGAACGGACAGAGTTGGTTCCAGGATTCTGAACTCTACCGGGGTGCCATCGGGGTTCGTGTAGTCCTTGAAGGCGTCTGTTAGGTCGTCGGTATACTGAATGCGAACTGCCGATGTGTACGCTATGTTGCCGTCTACTCTGGCAACGACCTGGGTTCGGAACCCGCGGATGATCGTGGGAGCTTTCATGTCGATCATCACCCAGTTGGTTCCTGGCTCGATGTTGTTGCCGCACCAGCCGTCGCCGTTGTTCAGACGGATACCCTGTTGTCAAAGATAGGAGATGTGTGCTTAATTGGAGCATTTGGAATTATTGAAGGATATAGGAAACTAGAAGAATCCGCTCTCACCGTCTTCGTGTACCCATTTTCGGAGCTCGAAACGGTGATCGACTCGTCAGGAATGCCTCCGTTGATCAGTCCGAGGTCCCCGATAGGCCTGCACTCCATGGTAGGAGCGAAGCCGGTCTTGCACTTGCAGGTGAACGCTCCGGGATTGTTAATGCATTCGGTGGAGGCCAGATCGCATTGGCTCGACGCGCACTCGTTGATATCTGCAAGGCAACGTTGATGAACCAGCAGCTAGCTACGCCTAACTAGAATCGCAATCGAAACCCACCTTCGCAAGTAGGGACGTTATCGAAGTGCTGATTCGGTCCACACTGTATGATGTTGGAGCCGGATAACTTGTAGCCTCTGTTGCACTGAACCCTGGCTTCGTCGCCATAAAAGTAGTCTCTGGACGTGTCCACCACAAAACCGTTCTTGATCGTGGGCAGCAATGGACACTTTGCTCCTACACGAAGCATTGTTGATTAGAGTTGGACGACAGGTTTTGCAATCTAGGAGTTTGAATACTTACTGGAACACGTCGGCACCTCGTCGGACCAGGTACCGTTGCTCATGCAGAGGATAACAGGGTGTCCGCTTCTGACGTAGCCAGGCTCGCATTCGAACCTAACTATGGTTCCGTAGCTGCGACCTCCGCCGTTCAGGATGGTGATGTTCGAATGGGGGGCTTCGGGAAGTGGCGAGCACTGCGAGGCTGCGAAGAAATAGCAGGAATATTAATGTGATTTTTATTTTAATACCTTATGTACGAATGACGCCATTTGGCGTCAAATTGAAGTCTGTCGACGATAAGTCCGTCGATAAGTTGTTAATTATTAAATATAGCACATTTTATTTCATTAGATTTAGTTGGTGAAATATAATATTAGGAGGGTTAATTGTTAGTATTAATTAATGATTGTTATTATTAATTTATTTATTAATATCATTTCGGTCTTTCTTTTTTAGTTTTTCTTATTATTCGTATTTATTTATATATATTCAATATGGTGAATGCTGATCTGTTATTGGCAACCAGAGATTAGAAAGGTAACTATTGATTTAATTATTGATTTGAATGAATATGGTACAATATAGTGTTTTTCCATCGCTTATAGATTCGTTTCTTCCACATTACTTATTCGAATAATTCGAATAAAAAATTTTTGAATTATTGGAATGAAGAATTTTTGAATTATTGGAATGAAGAATTTTTGAATTATTGGAATAAAAAATGACTTGAATAGAGAATTATTCGGGTAAATAATCATTCGAATAAAGAATTATACGAATAAAGAATCATTCGAATAGAGACTTATTGGAATCATCATTCAAATAAAGAACTATTCAAGCAAGGAATCATTCGAATAGAGAATTATTCGAATATAGAATAATTCAACTAAAGAATCATTGAAACTAAGAATTATTCGAATAGAGAATAATTCAACTAAAGAATCATTTAAACTAAGAATTATTCGAATAGAGAATTATTCAACTAAAGAATTATAAAAATAAAAAATCATTCAAGTAAAGAATCGTTCAAGCAAAGAATCATTCTAACAAAGAATCATTCTAATAAAGAATCATTCGAATAAAGAATCATTCGAATAGAGAATCATTTAAGCAAAGAAGCATTCGAATAAAGAATTATTCGAATATATACAATAGAATAATTTACATGACAACTAATGAATTATTCGAATAAAATATTCGACTAAAAGAAATTCAGTCAGATAAGTATCTTAAATAAATATTTGAAATAGATTATGGTTGAAGATTACGATTGAAGATTTTGAAGTACATGTTTGTGCTATTATTCGTTCTGCAGTCTTAGTTATAAACTGTATTCGTTTACTGTTATATTTTCTATGTATATATCAATTTGTAGCTTCTACTATGTTAAATACAGGGTGTCCTCAAAGTTACTTGCAATTCATGAGATCATTTGAAGTAACTTTGTTCTTTACAAAAATTTCCTCCGAGTCATAGTTATCTAGTTATTAACGAAAAACACTGACCAATGAGAAGCGAGCTTTTTCGACGCGAGGCGGTCGAGCCAACCAGCAGACGAAGTCCAGTTCCCCTCATTGGCTCAGACGCTTCGCGCCAGCTGATCTCTCTTCTCATTGGTCGGCGTTTTTCGTTAATAACTCGTTAACGACGTCTCGGAGAACATTTTTGTAAAGGGAACAGTTGCTTCAAATCACCTCAGGGATCCCTTATTTCCCAATTGCGATTGATTTTTGAGACACCCTGTATAATACAGGACTTCTGTGAGCATAAGATTTCGAAGCTACCAGGAAAGTGCCAAAAAGTATCTTTCCCAAATATTTAAAAATCGTCTCTCAGGACACCCTGTATATTTATTGTAACCTTACACTGCGCCATCAATATTTACTCAAATCAATGCGAATAATCTCTGGCTCCATCCATCTCTGGTTCGAATCTGTGGACAACTCACCCAAGCAGGAAGGCTTCTTCTCCCATCTGCCATCAGCCATGCACGAGATCTTCTCGGTCGGTCTACCAGAGGGGAACGCGAAGCCAGCGTAGCACTGATAGGTAGCCAAGCCTTTGTAAGTGACGTTGGACGATCCAATAGAGAAGCCGTTGTCGATCTGAGGAACTGGACCGCAGTAGACCTCTTGGCAGTTGGGGATATAAGTCACAGACCAGTTCCCGCTCGGTAGACACTCTGTAGTAATCTTGGGCTTGCCAGTCGCGAACTCCTGACCCAAGGGACACGAGAATGTCACAGGTGTGCCGAAGGCAGTGTCCCTGCTGGAGGCTAGAGCCCCTTCTCCCGATTGAAGGTACGGACAGTCTGCAAAGATTCAGCCGTTAGTCTTCGCTCGACGCGATCAGGTGAATTGATCTCACCTGCTGAGAACTCAGCTTGCCAGCCAGAGCTGCTGTGCAGGGCGTCGGAGGTGAACCGGACCAGCATCTCTCCACTTTCGGCAGTGAGCGTGATTTTTGGTCGAGTGTTGGACGTGAATCCATTCCCAGGATGCAGTCTGAGTCCGTTGGTGTTGGGACCGTCGTAGATCTTGTGGATGTATACGAATTAGTCTCTAATCTCAACAGATTGGGGAGGGAGAAAGGATAAAAAGACGAAGCTACCTGCACAAAATCAGTCTTGTGAACGTTAAAGCTAACGAATTTCAAGGACAGCGGCCCTCCTTGAGGGTTCTTCACTCGGTATAAGCATTCTTGGTTGTTAGGGTAGTCGTTCAGCCCGAAAGACGGCGACTGGACCGTTCCGTTCCTCGCGATGATCGTCGCTTTGCATCCTTGAGTGTAGCGGATGCTGAAACCGCGTCTCGAATCGCCGAGACTCGTCTTCAGGTACAGGTACAGGCTATTCCCCGTGGACATGATCACCGTAGGATTGTCCTCCGATTTTCCTGTTAGACGGGCGATGGGCCTGCTCATCGGTGAGTCACCGTCGCGGATGAGGATGTAATCACGGTTCATTTCGAGATCCAAGTCCTCGATCTGGGGGAAGCACGGATAAATAATGACCAGTCGCTTCTAAGTATCGATTCGATATTCCCGTTCCTCGTGTATACAGGGTGTTTAATATTTTTACTATTTTATGTTTCGACTACACATTTTGTTCATAAATGCATGAAATTCGATGTCTAATGGTTATAAATAGACTGTTGACGTTTATGCAAAAATGTATCGAAATATACTAGATTAATGCAAGATATGTATATTCAGGAATATGGAATATATATATAAGAATTATGAGAACTATATGCAAATTGTTTTATTATACATACTATTATTTTATTATTTAGTATAAGTATATAGAGGGATTACTGAGGTCATTTGAAGCAACTTTTTCCTTTGCAAAAATGTTCTCCGAGGCGTAGTTAACGAGTTATTAATGAAAAACGCGGACCAATCAGAGAGCGAGTGCGGCCAATGCGTCGCGCCGGCCGTCAGCGGCTGTGGTCGCAAAGGCGGGGCGATCACTCATTGGTCAGTGTTTTTCGTTAATAACTCGTAAACAAAGCCGCGGAGAAAATTGTTGTAAAGGAAAAAGTTGCTTGAAATGACCTCAGGAACCTCCAGACCGTAAGAAATTTTTGGGACACCCTGTACACGCTGACACGTACCTCCAAAGACATGATACGGCCAGGCTGCGCTTGCAGGATGTAGAGACATTCCAAGCCTCCCGGATAATTCTGCGGATATCCCGGTGAAGTGAGCACTTGTCCTTGAGGCGTCGCTCGCAGAATACCGCCGCAGGTCTGCGGTTCGGTCTTCCAAGAAGCGCGGAAACCTTTCCTCTCCACGGAAGAGTCCGTGCTGAATTTAATGATCATAAAGTTAGACGCTGATACGAACAGCTTGTTGCTCAGCTCCTGCTTGCCCGACAGCGTCGCCAGGTTCACGGACTTCTCCTCCGTTCGGCCGCCGACCAGGATCTGCACTATGTCGAAGCTCTTCTCCGTCTCGAATTCTTGAAACTGAACAAACAATTTTATCACATATAAATGCAACATCCACTCGAGTTTTAGTTCATATCCGCGATATTAAACCCTTGAACTATGATTTCTTTTAGTGTTACGTTGATTAGCTCTGCTTTATTTTTAATAATTTCCCTGAAAGAACGATAGAATTTTTGTTTATTGCATATTTTTATCTACATTTATTCTTAGACTTTAATAACAGGAGTATTAAATTTTATTTTTCAATTTAGAAGAAATATTTTTATTTATTTCAAATTCATATTTAGTAGGTTATGTACGAAATCTTCGTCACGAGTCTAGCACGTGGCTATAGAGCAGGGGGTTGAGTCGTTTTACCAGCGCTAGCAGATTTTCTGTGGTACTAACGTTAGACTATGTTGTAGTAGACTCTTTAAACTTTAATTTAAGCTATTTGAGTTTGAACAATATCCACGGGAATATTTTTTAAAATTGATCCGAAGTGAGCTTACAGAATCCAATTTCTTCGCGACGAGTTACCGACTCAGATTTCTTAAATTCTCCGCATGATCTTCAATTTTCTTCGGAGCTAAGGTGATCCTATCGCAAAGTACACTCTTCAACCTTGAATTTAAGCTATCTAAAGTGAAATAATTTCTGCGGTAATTAATTTTAAAATCGATTCAAATAAACTTCCTGAAGGCTATCCAGTTTTCAGCAAGTAAACAGTCAGAATTTATAATTTTCCATGATAATAATAATAGTTTATTGTTAATGGGAACTTTGTTGCATTAAAGAAGTAAAAAGTAAGATATAAAAATATATAAGAAGATATACTAGGTGGACAACATTTTTCTCAAGGTCATTTTAAGGGGGAACCTAGTTTACAACGCTGAAGTATCGATGATTGTTAAGAATTTCTTTCTTAATAACTGTAAGTAGAATTGTTTCAACACTTCAGAGAGATCTTATCGAAAATTTAAACAACATTTGAACATTGAACATTTAACAACAAAATTTTTCTATTAACAATAATCTCTTAATATTGCTGCAATTTGTCGCGCCTTTGCATTTGTTAATTAGCGGATTGAATTTTTCTGTGAATCGCAAAAACGAAGATTTCGCTTATTCTATATGAAGATGCACCCTTGATAAACTAACAAAATTATGGAAAAAGTGAAAACTCGAAAAAGTGTGACGATTTTAATATAAAGTTACGATTGAATCCACGTTAAAATAAATTCTCGCAGCAATTTAGTCACTTTTTATAGCTTAAATTCAAGACTGAGGAGTGCCTTTTGTGATAGGATCACTTTAATTTTATCCCAATAAATATTGTATAATAAAATAAAAATCTTAATCGCAAGGAAATTGGACTTTTGAAGGCTTGCTTCAGATCAACTTGAACCCTCTGTACTCGAGGGCTCCGGAGCGGAGCAATTTAAAATTATTTTCCATTGTCTCCGTAGCGGAGCCCTCGAGTTCGAAGACAGACTTTAAATGTCTCCGCTCCGGAGCCCTCGAATTCGAAGACAAACTTTAAATGTCTCCGCTCCGGAGCCCTCGAGTTGGAAGACAAACTTTAAATGTCTCCGCTCCGGAGCCCTCGAGTTCCGAGACAAATATGAAATGTCTCCGCTCCGGAGCCTTCGAGTGCAAAGGTTTAAATTAAGCTATATAAACTAAATAAACAATTGCCATAGAAATTGTTTAAACTCTGTATAAAGCTGTATAATGTTCTTCCTATACGATCACAAGGAATAATTTTCGTCGCCTTTGAATAAATAATAGCAAACTTCTCTAAACTCCAAGATCGACGAAATTGCGATCCTTTCGTCGTACACGGTGTAAAGAATACGACGTTATCAAGAGCTCTCCTCGTACCTGTAAAAGGATGTTGTGTCCTTGGGGCCCCTCCAAGGTCCACTTGCAATTGCTGAGGGGTGCATACTTGTGCGGGTAATTAGGACTCTCGACAACGTCGCCGCTGCTCGCCATGTAGAACTGGCAGTTAGCGGGACAGTCGATCTCATCGGAGAAGTCGCCGCAGTCGTCCTGCTTGTCGCACTTGAACGCCGCGTTCACGCATTTACCGTTCGAGCAGTGGAACGATCCTGTCGAAGATTCAAATCGTACGATTACGCGACGAGTCCGAGGCGTCGGTGATTAAACTTGCGTGACTCGCGACGACGATTTACCTGCGGGACAGGCGTTGGCGCGGCACATGAACGGAAGCAATGATTCACACGTGGTTAGCTCCCACGTCTGCCGGTCGTCCGTCAGCGCGACGTCCACGCATTCACCTGATTGCGGATTCGGTTGCCTCGACGCCCAGAAACCTGAATACCGAAACTGTTACGAGCTGCTCGGATTCGCTGAGCC
>CM052155.1:4792255-4806430 GCA_028455555.1 Augochlorella aurata | reverse complement strand
ATCTCCAGCTAGAACAGCACAGAACCTAATCTAAAATCGGACTACACGCGTCGAACGTTTCCGTGCAGAACCGAGCATGCGCGAACTCCGTGCGCCAGGAATTCCAATAAAATGTTAAATTGCGGCATTATCTAGGCGGCCGAGGCGGCCGAGGCGAGGCAGGCCGAGCTCCGCAGCCATCCAGAGAGCGATACAGTCCGCTACAGTTCGCGGAGACATCGACGCACGCATAAGAAAGGTCGCCGAGCGGGCTGCGCGCGATTAACACCGGATCTGATTTTTTTCCGTGGAACCTGAATGAAAGTTGCGATCGAACTGGCATGGCGTTCCACCGCTGCATTATAGTTTCGCCGGTGCCCCCGATCATGCGGAATCGCGATACCCGCGGGCCGCATCGCCGAGTGTGCACCAGATGCAGCTGCACTTGATCGGACCTCGCCGAGAATTTTTCCTAATAGCTACAGCGGTTCAGTATAATTGGATCGCGAGCATCAACTTAGCGATTTTGCCGAGATTTGGACGATCTAGATTTTATTTTATACTTTTTTATGTTGGGAAAGTATTTTCGTTTTTATTGGTGAAAATGAAAGACGGTTTTCTTAATTATTTTCCTTTTTGGTATTTATTTATGATGAACTTAGGCAAGTTCTTCCGTGTGTTCGCTTGATTAGTGTCAATTAAAAATATACATGTTTGGATAAGTAAAAACAAGATTTTGTGCAATATTGTTATATTATAAGTTAGGTAAGCATATGGATAATATGGCAGAACCTCGATCAACCGAATTGGATTTTCTTTGATTTTTTATTATTCTAATAAATCATTTTATACTATTATATTAATAATTAATCATTTTATACTATTATATTAATAATTAATCATTTTATACTATTATATTAATAATTAATTGAAAATAAAAGACTTTAATTATCAATTCTGAACTCGAGTAATCGAAGCTCTACTGCAGCGTTTGTTTCGATTGCTGCGAATATTTATGATAATTCTAACAATATCGTCGCTGGGAAGACAAATTTTGTGTTCACGCGGATAGCCTCGCACCTTGATCAACAATTATCCACCAGCGAGTGAAAACGTATCGTTTAGAACTAGTTCTGAAGTTCCGTTAGGAATCCTCTATCTATTGCATTTCATGGCGTTATTACCATTTTGCTGTTATGGATCGCGGAACCGCGCCCAGTGTTGAACAGATCGATAAAGTGAAAGCTTTAAGAGAAGGAGGATTAAGAATTAATATTGTAACAGATTATGAAAATTATGTCAAGCGATAACAGGATCGAACAAAAATGGCTGCGATAGTAAAGGAGGGAAGGTTAATTTTGCGCAATATTTCAAAGGGAATTTCTGTGAAAGAAATCAACAGAGAAATTGAATTGCCAGTATCTATTTCAACGATTGGTCTTGAGATAAAAAGTGTACCATAATTAATCCTTCGCATTCGAAGCCAAATGAACGCGAAATTTGAAATCGCTTTTTTGACCCACGATTTTTCCATTTCATTGAACCTAGTGCATTTTATACATATAAAATTGAACTCTTGTGACCCATGCAACAGTTACGATTTCAACAGCTCTTTAAATGGAAACGAATTTGATCGATAAAATTATTTTGAAACGTGACATGAGAGTATTTAATGGCGCATCGGATTCGCTGCTCGAGTGCAAAGGGTTAAAGCGTAAGAAGATGCGAGGAGAGCCGATATTAAGAAAGGTCATTGTGAAGCTCGACTAGTCATGTATGTATGAGTTACGTTAATGAATGGCGTAGGGTAATTTTTCGAATATATTTATTAATATTTATTTATTTATTAATTTTTATTTATTATTATATATTATTTATGTATTATATATTACAGATATAAATTGGTGATTCATATTTTGTTATTATCTTTACTTATCAACACGCAAGATTTTGAGAGAAATATTACACTGTTTATGTGTTAAAGTATAGTAAATATTTTTCAATTGATATTACAGCAACCCTAACGAGTTTAATTAGACAATCTTGTCAAAAATCAAAAGAAATGCTTGAATAAATGAATTATTAATGCAATTTACGTCGTACGAAACCTATATTACAATAAAAGAATTTCATTCGATATTAACAACATTACAAACTCTAATTATGCATATGTTTGTATTTTTTAAATAAATCCAAAAACATGGTGAAATTTTAGAACATGTCCGTATTTCTCAGTGCCCTCGTGTATTACATCGTGCAATCAAGCCTAACCTCATTTTGTGAAAGCAATATTATAAGAAAAGAAAAACACAGATGGGAAATGTTGTTAAAGGAAGCACAGTAATTGCAGGAGATGCCTACAAAGTAGAAATTGAGAACGCAGGAATGACAGACAGAGACTTAATAATAATTTCGTCACCCATAAATGGATGACAATCTATTAATTTAGAATTTCAGAGTGAATTAATTACACTGTATTAATAGATCGAAATTTACGTGGCGAGTCTGAAGAAATATCTAGAACCTCGGGCAAAATAGATTGTACCTTATCCAGTGGTGGTTTTAATGAGTTATTAATGGGTTATTAATGGGTTATTAATGGGTTATTAATGAGTTATTAATGAGTTATTAATTTAGATTGATGCACCAAAAAATGCGTCAAAATCTTTTCTTAAGAAGCATCTCGAGCCTCGGACAAGGTACATTATGTTGTTTGCATCTTTATATGTCTAATTAAGTTAAACATGGAATATAATCATTGATTCTAAATGAAACATAATATTTAAATCCATTATATTATACACGATGCAATATAGTAAATGTGAAAAATAATAATTAATTACATTATAATATACACGATGCGATTATTAAATAATACTAAACATAATAATTAACTTCAGTAGAATGTATATTGCAATAATTTAAATGTGAAACGTAGTAGTTAATTCTATTGTAAAATATACGACACAATATACTAGAGATATTTATTAATATAGTACTAATGATAATAATTAATTCCACTGTAATATATATGATACAATATCCTAACGATAATAATTAATTCCACTGTAATATATATGATACAATATACTAAAGACAATAATTAATTCCACAGTCATATAGATTGTATAATGTACTACACATAATAATTAATTTCATTGGAATATATATTATGCAATATTCTAAATGTAAAACATAATAATTAATTGTATTTAAAAAAGGCAACTAAAGGCAATAATTAATTCCACTATAATATACATGACACAATATACTGCAAATAATAATTAATTCTGCGATAATATACATGATGCAATATACTAAACACAATAATCATTTCCACTATAATTCACATAACATAATATACAAAACGTAATCATTAATTCCGCAATATTCGCTGTTTCGTTTTTCCAAGATCCATGCCGCCAATAAATGCTTAAAGACATTTCCCAAAGAAACGAATCTCAAACAGATTTCATTTCCTGCATCGATAATTGGTCGCATGCAACGGCATTTAACTGACTATTTCATTCTCCGTACGCTTCTTGTCTAGTTAGAGACAAAGAAGCAGACTAATCTCTGATCGCGAAAGTGTGACACACAGTTACACACAAGGGTGCTGTGGAAGCAGAGTCGCGTGGCAGCGGCAAGCACCGCGTAACATCGATTATTCGCTCTGAAAAAAACGCCCCACCCGTTATGCAATTAGTCGTGGCCTAGGTGTATCTCGTGGATCTCGGGATTCGAGCGAGCAGCGAACAGCTATCCGGTTAGGCCAGAAATTAATCGGCGGGGTTAAAGTTGCCTGGCAGGCCTGAGAGACGCGGACCGCTTGACCCCCATAACGATTGCTGGGGGTTGGGAACAAATAGATTTTTTAAATAACGGTTTATAAATATATGGATCTTTAATATAAGAAAAATATAAGATAGTAAAAATATAAGGTATTAAAATTTTAAGATAATAAAAATATAAGATAATAAAAATATAAGGTAATGAAAATATAAGGTAATGAAAATATAAGATAATAAAAATATAAGATAATAAAAATATAAGGTAATAAAAATATAAGGTAATAAAAATATAAGGTAATAAAAATATAAGATAATAAAAATATAAAATATAATATAGAACAAAATATAAGATAATAAAAATATAAAATATAATATAAATTAAAATATAAGATAATAAAAATGTAAAATATAATATAAAATAAAATATAAGATAATAAAAATATAAAATATAATATAAATTAAAATATAAGATAATAATATGATATCAATGATATTTCATCAAATAGTAGTGTTTATGATATAGTATACTACACACTATTTAATGTGTATATTATATAGTATTCCAAACGTATGGAAATGCTATTCTGTAATAAGTATTTCACTAAAATATAAGATAACAATATAACATCAATAATATTTCACGAAATAGTACTGTTTATAGCAGTGTTTATAATGGTATCTTAAGTAATAGTAAACAGGTGGATCTTATTCTCTCAACATTTTATGGTACCACCTACCCACTTTCATCGATAATATAAACATATTTTTTTCAACGTCTAAACAATTAAAAAAAGAACATGGCCACGAGGAACGTTGCCTCTCGACGAAGGTTCGACGGCTCCGGCCGCAGAATGTTCGCTTTTCGCGGCGAAGTGAAAACGAGACGAAAGGTCCGGCGTTGCAAAAGGGAACACGATTCAATTTCCGCGGGCAGCGTTTTCCGGGCAGGTGAGCACGGTGCTCCGTTTTATTTATAAACAGCCCCGAGATTCGTCGAGCTCGCGTGCGTGCAACGAGTTGCCGGGTTGAACGCCTCCGAGTGCAGCAGACCCGATAAGCCAGCCGGTAACGGAATGCGCCTCGCGGCCGGCCATTCTGTCGCAGAGGGCTGTCCGATTTCCTTCAACTTCGATCCGGCAATCTCTCCGGCTAAATCGCGATTGCTATGACTCGACGCACCGCGCCGTTTGGAAACGATCCTCTTGCATAACCGAACGGCTCGGGCAGAAAGTGTTACACTGTTGTAATTGGAACGTGTAGCCGAGGAACTTTTTAGTCCCGTATTCTTCTATTCCTTTCTGAAATTCTAATTAGCCGTTCAAATAACGCGCTCGCAATATATTATCGACGCGCAACGGTGGCGTAGTAATAATGGAAACGTTTGGCTCGAGGATTATTTAGATAGATTTTGTCGTTAACGCGCTGCGAATTATTGGAGCTGATAATTGTTATACATCGAAGACCGCAGGTGAATTGCTACGTTTCCGGGCGAATATAATTAATTGTTTTAATTGGAGTATGTTTAGTCAGTTAGTAAACGTTATTCAGTTCTATATCATTATAAAATAAACTTATTAATCACGCTGTAACTTAATAAAGTTAATTTAATATCGCTATGATTTGCGTGACAAACTGCAAAGACAATTGAAATTTTAATTAAAGAAGAAATTAATTGAAATCCAATTTAAATTCCTAAACAACGCTCTAGGTCAAATGACTTTTCATATTCATATTAATTCATTTCTAAGCGCGCTGTTGTCGATTATAATCTACAAAAATAATAATAATTTACGAAAATGTAGCGAAGGGTGTCCTAGAAGAAGAAACTGACAAGTTTTCCGTCTTATCTTCCGCGGTGATAGGAATTCGCGAAGACGGCCGCTCTCTTCCGCTTCCGGTCGCTCAGAATTTTCATTTCCGTCGAGGAGCACGTTGGAAAGAGCTCTCGTTTTGCATCACTGCGTTCATCCGGCCAGCAAAGCCTCCCTGCATGCGTCGCGTCGCTCGGTTATCCACTTTCCCGACTTTCTTCACCGGTATCGATCGCGCAGCTGCGATTGTCGATACGCAACTACCGAGCCGATCCATTCGATTGTAAAATCCACCAGAAATGTATCTAACGCCGGTTTCCATTCGGCCGTTCTTAAAAATCCGATTGACCGCGTTGTGCAACAGCACTTCGCCTGCCGGAAGTACGTCGGACAAAAATCTTCTCGCGCGTTAATCCAGGTAACTTGCGTTCGTTTAGAACGCCGCGGAGCACCTGCGGTGGGAAATGTTGTTAAAAATTGGGCTTTGAAAATTGGTGCAATGAAGATGCTGCTGTAAAAATATCTGATGTTAGACAAAGGAGCGCGATGGTTCTACATTCGTTATATTGATTTGATCGTGAACATACAGTTATTGTATATTTTATAAATATTGTTCAATTATTTTATATTCATCCCAATATATTCTAGTATTAATTTACAATAAATGTTGACTGTAGATTTGTATCCAGGATACAAGTTTTCCAGATCAATCCGAAATAGGGCGTCTGCTAGGATCGTAAGATGTTCAGACTTGAAATGGACCTTAAATGGACGTCTGTAAGACGTTGCGTACTATCTGGTGTATGGAACAGAAATAAATTGAAGATGTAAATTATTGTAATTATATTTTACATGGTTGATTTTCGTTTGAGTGCGACACTTTTATAAAATATGTAATTTATTACAGAATATCGGAGTATATATACAGGGTGTTCGACAAATTAACGAGCGTAATTTAAAACAGCAGGTAAATAGCAAATATTCTCACTGTTAGAATTGAAACAGCAGAATGTTCAAAGAGAGAAGTTGCTTACGATCGATATGCATTTCGATCTCTTTATCGATCATCGATCACATATTAATTTAGTGAAACTGAAATATATAAAGTCGCTCAGACAATTAACCCTTTGCACTCGGATGGCGACTCTGAGGCGCCACTAAAAATTACTATATTATTTTTCGAAATAATTGTAACAGTATTAGACTCGTTTATATTTAGAGACTGTTGGAATAGCAAGTATTCTACCTGCCAATAAGCTCAATTTCGTACGCATAAATCGCGATAAATCATATAAAATAGGAATACTATAGATCAGAAAATGTATTTGAAATATAATTAAAATAGCCTCGAGCGCAAAGGGTTAACATGACACTGTTTTTATCAATGATCACGGAAGGGATGCTGACAGAAATCGTCATCCTACCTGGTTCCATTGCGTCACGTTCCAAGAGAGACCATGAAAGCTCCATGACTCACGTGCCATCCTTTCCTCCGACAGTTCGACGCCGTGATGAAGACATCCGGTATGAGGTAAACGGATAAAGAAGCGAGTCGTAACAATTATCACGGTATTTATTCACCTTTAATTTCAACGCTCGCGCATAATCATCAATGACACAGGCGGAAACGATCCGTTCCCTACCCGGATAATGGAAAGCATTGTTGATACAGTGGAACGCGATCCTTCGATCGTTTTAATACCAATAACCCTTAACTGGTATAATAATTTCATGAAAACGATCGGTATATCGAGGTCAGAGTTAGATTTCGAATTTTTATGCATCATATATTACAAGCATTAGGTTGATGCATATGAAATGTCGGATTCTTAAATGAACCAACCTTAACACTCATAGTCGTAACACATATGGTCGTAATATTAGCATTAAATAATATTTATTTTATCTATTTTATTTATTTTATTCTATTTATTTTATCTATTTTATTTATTTTATTCTATTTATTTTATCTATTTTATTTATTTTATTCTATTTATTTTATCTATTTTATTTATTTTATTCTATTTATTTTATCCATCGCGAAAGACATCTAATATTTGAAAAATTATATAATAGCATCTCAATAATAGATAGCAAATTCTTGGTTGTCATGGCAAACGATTCACAGGCAACCGGTCTGTAGTGTTAATAATAAATAAATAATATTAATACTTCTCAATTCTTTGAATCTTTCCAGTGTTTCAAACTCAATTTAATCATAAAGGCCTAAAATATTAATAAATTAGTATTTTAGTTGATTTTGAAATTTGAAGTATAATTTAATTCAATTTAAAATTTATTAAAATTCCTAGAAGAAAAAGAAATTATTGAAATGCTATCCTAACTGAACTCACTATTCAGTATTCAGTTGCCATTAGCCCCAATTTTTAAAGCAATTAAGTAACCCTCAGTGAATTTTTATTTTAACCCAGGTCAATAAATAATTTCAATCCTATAATTTAGACTAATCAACTGAAAATTTCATTTACAATTTTTTAATCAATTTGAATTAAATTTTACTTCAAATTTCAAAATCGATTAAAATTTCTTACAAGAATAAAGAGCATATCAAGTGAAAAATAATAGAATATTCGCTATATAGATTTCTATTTATTGAAACTCAACACGAATAATTATTTATATTGGGTAAACATTCACCCGAAACAATGCAAACAGTAATTTTCCCCCGATATACTCAGTTCGATCTTCCGTTTCACTGAACACTCCGTATTTCCGTCACAATTGACACGCGTGAACACGGCGGTAAGTCGCGTGCCACGTGTCCAGAAACCGAATCACCGCGAAAATCTCCAAGCATGACAATTGGCTCTATCGCAAGGTCAAAGTTAAGTGGCTGTCGCGGGTTCGTCGACCCGCTCCACGGTGAATTTGACCGAGCGCGGAGGACCGTCGCGTCGCGTCCGCCATTTTCATAGCGGTTTTTCAAACGGCCGACACAACTTTCAGCCGAAACGTCCGAGTCCCGATGAGGAAACCAGTCGTTGGCAACTGTATCACGAAGCGCTTATGGTAATTAGAAAAAGCCGTTCGCCTTTTCTGTGATTTCTATTTCCCCGCCGCGCCGGTAATTGAAGACAAATCTCGTTACACTTTCTAAATCATTGGACGTCTCGCTGTACGTACGGGACAAACGTAATTATCGTCGCTTCGGGATTTCGCCGGTCCGCGGATCTTCCGACAGCTTTAGAAAGTGTATCTATAAATCCGCGATTCCATTATTTCCACAAAGAATGCGCCGTGTGGCGAATTTTCCTTCCAGCTAATCGGCCGGTACGACTTTTCGTTCGATCGAAAGAACCCAGCGCTCTCGATTGACTTTCTCTTTCCCATGAAATCGATTTTGCTTTAAAATATTATTATTCCATGGCGGAGTTCGGTATTATTTATGCTTTAAAGCCAAGTAGAAATTAATTATTAAATCCATGTTTATGAAAGATGTTCCTCGAACCAAATTTATAATTTCTCGGTAAACGTGTTAATAAATGCTAAATGATTGAGGTTATTTATCATGTAACCCATAATATATAATACGTAATAAAAATAATAATGACAATAATATATTATATATATACATATAATAATTATATCTATAATATATATTATTATGTTATTATATTACTGTATATTACTATAATATATATTATATCATATTATTACATTATTATCTTATATATAACCATAATATACAATACGTAATAAAAATAATAATGACAATAATATATTATATATATACATATAATAATTATATCTATAATATATATTATTATGTTATTATATTACTGTATATTACTATAATATATATTATATCATATTATTACATTATTATATTACTGTAATATTGCACCATTATATCTTTATATTATTATGTTATTACATTACTGTATATATCATTATATCAATATATTATTATATTATACCATTATTATCTTATATATAACCATAATATACAATACGTAATAATAATAATAGTGACAATAATATATATAATAATTATATCTATAATATATATTATTATGTTATTATCTTACGGTATATTGCTATAATATATATTATATTATATTATTATATTATTATATTACTGTACTACTGTATTATTGCATTATTATATCGTTATATTATTATATTATTACATTACTATATTATTATATTATTATATCAATATGTTATTATATTATAACATCATTATCTTATTATATACATATTACAATGTGACGCCACAATGTTACTTATGCCAAAAAATATGAAACACGCATTTTAAGGTTAAAGAAACAAAATTAAATAGAAGATAAAGAATATTTTCCTGCCAAACTATGAAAAATGAAATTAGTGCTAAAGACAAGCACGATACGAACATTAATCGAGTGACAAAAATCGCAGATTTCGAAAGACGTTTCAGATATGAAGGAAATTGAAACCAGCGAAGTATTAGAATATAAGGTATAGCGTTTAATATGCGGTTTTTGTTCGACGGTCCATTTATGTACGGTCTCGATGAATTCTACGGGGTTGGTTCTTCGGTTTGAGCCATACGTTTTCCGGGCTAGTTGCGTTTTCCTGCAGTATTTTATTCCAAACAAGTTCCTTTTTTCTTAGTAATTGTGTTTCATTATGGCGGCATTAATAATTCATTGCTACGTCTGGCGTTATATTAGGAGCGTTAGGCGAGAAAGGCGAGGTTAGAAGACGTAATGAGTTACAATCAGTAATTTTTGGGGACATTGACCTGCTAGAGGATGCCGGCTCCATTTCAGATTCGATTCGACGCGGTGTTACAGTCGTTTCGAGTTATTGTAGATTTCTGTTGTCATTTCTGTGTATAAAATCTTTAACTTGACAGCGCACAATGGTCTGGAAATTCGCCTTCTGTGGCTTAAATTACTATAGTGCTGTTTCAAAGTTTAAGGTTGAGCTGTATATAGTATACTATAGTCGCTGAATTCGTCTTATCACCAGCTAGAATATTTAAATTATTATAGTGCTGTTTCAAAGTTTTAGGTTATGCTGTATATAGTATACTATAGTCGTTGAATTCCTCTCATCACCAGCTAGAATATTTATAGAGTCAAAAAGTTGAGTATTTCAATTCATTCAAGTTGAGTATTTAGGATAATAGTATTAATAATGAGTAATGTATTAATAATAGTATTTAATAATAGTATTTAATAATGCATTTAATATAGTATTTAATATATTATTTAATAATAATACTAGTAGTAGTAGTTAATAATAGTATTTATAATAAATAAATAACTAACAGTGTTGCAAATAATAGGTTTCTGTCCTTTAGCATTTTATAGTACCACGTATTTTTATCGATAACATAACACATTTATATTGTTTGTAAGTGTAAATAACTGGAAACATTATAGAAGAGTAATTTATATAAGTTACTGATTTACATTAATTAATTAATATTTAATTAATATTCGAATAGAAGGTAGCGAATGATAGTTGCGAAATATATTTAGTTTTAAAATTTGCACCTCTTATTTTCAGTTCATTATTTTCTATATTTGAATCCGAGTGTAAGTAATAAATAATATTTTCTCATGATATAAACATTTAACAAAGCAGCATTTCCAAATAGTATTTCATTGAAGCATTAAATGTACTACCAACAAGCATCAGAGTATAAAGCAAACCTATTTTTAATATTTTGTAATGAGTTGTTATAAATTATTATTACGACGAATAAATAGTTTTATTTCCATTTGCATATTTCTGTTTCCGAGTCGGTATTTCTCATTATATAATAATGCAACGGGAGTAATATATATTATATATATTTTTGCAACATTTATACATATATTTTTGTAACATTTATACATATATTTTTGTAACATTTATACACATATTTTTGTAACATTTATACACATATTTTTGTAACATTTATACATATATTTTTGTAACATTTATACACATATATTTGCAATATATTGTAAAAATATATAAAATATTGTAAAATAATATATTATACAAATTTTCTTAAGTGCAGAAGTTTAAAAATTGGATTTTCGTCACCGAGTCCGTTTTCCCGACTACTGCGCGTCCTGCAGGTAAATTTCAGGTGCACTACCATTACGATATTTTATTTTTCGTTGCAACCGTTTGTTAAAATGTCTGACACAATTTAATTTTCATTCGCTCGTTAGAATCCGTGTCGAATTTGTGGTCCAGTTCTTAATCTAATTTAACGGCTCCGGTTTGACCCAATTAGGTACACCGTAGCTGAAAGTTTTAATGAACAGTTCTGCTTTGCTATATAAATATAAGGCTGCATCTAGTTTCACGCTGAACGATACTGAAAAATTGGACCACTTGACCAGAACATCGTAAGAGTCTAGGAAAAAAACTGTGAACATGGTGTTACAGTTTCTGCTTAACCTCGGTAAGTAGATCACAACATGCGCGTGAACACCGTTTTGCGGAAATAACGTACTGGTCCACATGATCGCAATGATCCCTCTTTGGCCCACTTCCATCGACGCGTTTTCCGATCGATCATTTCTAGTATACCATTCGTTCTTTTCAATGTTGCTCGTTGGAAGAAGGATATCAAATCCGCCCCGTTAAAATTAACAAAAAATAATATTCCGAGGGATATTATCCTCTCTTATCGGATCGAGAAGAAATTAGGTTACAGATATTTTTGTTAAACTAATTTTTCTTTTTGATATTTTTCTATTCCGGCAGAATTAAAACAGGAAATATTATATATTGATTCTCGTTCAAATCGCTATGGAACAATAATTAACCCTTTGCGGTCCTATGTCTACTCTCAGCCACCAAAGATATTTATTTATTTTTTTATGTTTTTATTTTCACATACAATTGAAACATATTATTGTGTTACATATATCTAAACTTAAAAAAAGACTTAGTAAATTTTGTTTTTCCTTCTTAACGTTGCATATTATGTATCGCTGTTTGTTCAACGAAAATTAATTCCAGCCACTATTATATCTACGTATAAACTTAATGCAACCGCAAACGGTTAATTCATTAACTGCCATGATCGCTTATTTGAGGGTTTTTGGATTTCACAAACACCACTTGGCGCGAAGAATATATCAGGTGCGTTTGATAGTTTAATGTTAGTTTTTTTTTCAACGAGTAAACCAATTTGGAAATTACCTATAAGTTGAACACAACAAAATTATCATGTTTTTTTAATATAATATTTTTTGTTTGGTTTTTATATTATAATTAAATGTCATAAATAAATATGTAATTTAGAATATATAAAATAATTCATACAATTAGAAAAACTCTTTCCTGATTAATTTTATTCCTGCCATAATCCCCATTTGGGACATCTTAAAAAGTATAAAATATTTTAAAAACAAAAACAAAATTTGAATATAGTTTTATTATTACACAACTCTTCCCGTCAAAAAATAAGAAAACAAATTTGGCAATTAATGGGTTAAGAAACCTCTTATCCATCGAATTCAGAAAAAACATGGTTTATCGTTGATGTTTATACTTTTATTTTTCTTCTCGATCTCTTTTTCTCATTCTAGTTAAATCAAGATATTAATTAAACCTCGTTTCAGCTAATTAAACAGTTATGAGAAAACTGTAACCATAAAAAAGATTTTGCTCTTACATTAGCTGCAATATAAAAATTATTCTCGTTAATCGGGGGACTGCAAAGATTGTGCATTAGTGACAAAAATGATTAAATAAAATATCAAAGCGTAAACACATCGGAGAAATTTAACAACATTCCTGTTTTCTTTTCGATATATTCAAATTATTAATGGAAGGAATATATTGTTATCGAATTTTTGCTTCTCACAATTTAGGCAGTAAATTCTTTAATAGATTATATAGAATATGTAGAATATATAAAGTTTATAGAATATATAGAGTATATAGAATGTACAGCATATACAGAACATAGAGAATATAGAGAATATACAGAACATATAGAATATATAGACTATATAGAATATATATAATATACAGAATGTATAGAATATACAGAATATATAGAGTATATAGAGTATATAAAGAATATTGTGTATGTAGAATATGTAGAATATGTAGAATATATAGTATGGAGTACAATATATATAGAATATAGAGAATATAGAATATACAGAATATAGAATATAGAATATAGAGAATATAGAATATGGAAAATATAGAACATAGAAAATATAGAATAAAGAATATAGAATATAGAGAATACAGAATATAGAATATATAGAGAATATAGAATATAGAGAATACAGAATATAGAATATGTAGAATATAGAATATAGAATATGTAGAATATAAAATATAGAATATGTAGAATATAGAATATAGAATATGTAGAATATAGAATATAAAATATATAGAATATAGATTATAGAATAAAGGATATAGAATATGGGATATAGGATATAGAATATAGAATATACAATACAGAATACAAGATGCAGAATATAGAATACAGATTACAAAATGCAGAATATAGAATATGGAATATAGAATCAACGGACTCGGTGAAATAATTTATTTATATTTGTAAAAGATAAGATAATTGAGTGTTGAGCGAAGAGCGAGGGTCGACGGAAAGTCAC